>CALNHX010003884.1:56595-139417 GCA_940337035.1 Agriotes lineatus | reverse complement strand
GTTTAGTTAAATTATTTGCCAACTTTGTCACTAAACAGAGTGCTAATTAGCGTGCAATATTTTAGGATGCTATTGAAGAGATCGCTTTATACGGAATTCTTTAATAAAGAGATTTTTACCCATTTTGTTTGCGAGCCAAAGCGTGTCGTCGGTCCCGCAACCAGTGAAGGCGTAATCACTACAAACACAGATAAGCAATGAAATAGTGGCCTGTGATCTTCACAGAGTGTTTGAAGTCCTGTCGACGCCGACGTTGTGGGGGGTAAAGCGTCTACATCATTAGGACGCAATTATAAAGGCATCGCTATAGATAGCTGTGAAATGCAAGTCTAGGTGTAACCCGTATATAACAGTAGCCGTATTTAGCTTTATTTTTTTCAAAGGCAATATATGTTTGTGGTTTGTTGTTGTGTAAACAAATTAGCTTTTATTTGAGTAGATTTTTGGAACACCCTTTTAGTATAGTACTACTTCAATCCAATTGCTGGATTCTTTCACCGGCGGTTTTCCATAATAACGACTGCAGTAAATAAGATAAGAGAGATCTCATTACTATTGAGCTACCTGGCAATAAAAGTAATTTATAAAATCATACCATAGAAACGTAAGAGGGGCCTCATTACAATATGTTACACTATAATTCCGGAAAAAGCGACGAAAATTACCTTTTCGTCGGGCTTCTAAAACTTAGGAAAAGTGTAATAATGACGGATGCCCGTGAATAACAACATAAAACGCTTTTTCCAAACCAAACAAACAAAGTAGGCTACAATAAAACATGCTGAAAAGCAAGAGGGAAACCCAAGATTAAAAGTATTATAAGAAAATTACATCGGCAAGGATCCTGAAAATTAATAATGTATTTGGCCTGGTCGAAGAGCCGTACATTTGGCGCTGTATAGAGTAGCGGCAGCTTCTGTAATTAAAATGTTAAGTGCCGTTGCAGGTCTGTTTTCTTATAATTAAGGGCGACTACGTCCAGCTAATTAGAAGCAAGTGACGCTCAGTGCTCTCTCTTCGGATGTGGAATGTGTAGTGCGAGTGTTATACTGCTTCTGGCATGGGCATGCAGAACTTGCGGTTAAACTGCAGAGAGAAACTCCCGGGTGAGCGAAGCACTTCAATTTTATCTGGAGCGTCGTAGGAAGTCGCTGCGAGACAAAAGGATGCCTTTAATTAGTTTTTGTGGTAGTTTGGCTTAGATAGCGGTTATTAAGCGTATCTCTTTTTATTCGTAAAACCTCCTTTAGAGGCCTAAAATGTGCCGTTCTAGCAAGATAGGGCTGAGGCCATGAGCCGTCGAAATGTAAATGACCCTGATATCGAATTCAGCGCCCTGGAAAATCGGTTTATGAGCAAATTTTTACGGGCTTGCTCTGGTACCTGATTCGCCTGCCTAGAGTACGGCTTAGAACGGGTTCAGGGAGGTGTCCTCTAGTACCGGAGCCGGAGGTCTAAAGTATACGTTACGAGTCGGTTTTAGGTTTGTGCTCTGGTAACCGAGCCAGTGCCCAGGGAGCGCTCTCAGGATTGGAGTATAGGAAGGTACTTGATGCTCTGGAAAGCTTCTTGTGCATTCCTGGACTCAAGTCAACTGGCCGGGCGTCCTTGTTTTATACCCTTCTAGTCTTTTCTATGTAGACCATTTTTCGGGGAAATTCGAATAAGAGCGCCGTGCTTGTCTGCATGTGAACTCGCGCGCAGCTAGACGTTTGTCTTTATCGCCAAGTCCTGGCGTACTAGAGATTTAAACGCAGATTGTGACTAAATTGTGGCGTTATTACACACATTATTAATGTGTAAATACTAATTTGTAAGCGTCAACGTCACAACCGTTAACAATTTTTTTAAAGAGCTAAACATAATGGCTTAGCGATTTGGGTCGTTACATAGTTTCAAATGTACCAACCTCAAATGATTTCTTTAAAATGATTGTTGTCAGGTTTATTCCATACAAAAAAAAATCAAGGATCACCCTGTCAACAATAAATTGTTGTCTTTAGAAACCTTTATTCAAAGGCTTGTTTAAAAGAACCATGTTTCAAGAATGTAACCCAAACAATGTCATCGATATAAACGTCACCTACCAAAGCATCGTATATTTAAAGCTGCTGAAAAGCATAAACTTCAAAAGAATTACTTTTAACAAATTGACTAAAGAGTTTAGCCCATTGCACAATTTCAACAGAATTATAACTAATAAAAATACCGCTATGATCAACCATATCAATTTTAGTTCCTGAAAGTAATCATGGCAATGAAACTATGTAATCAAGCCTTCGCTCAAAGGTGCCAATCAAGCCGATTTAAACGCTTTAAATAAAGTTCACGCAGTTTCTTATCGAGTATTAAAAATATCGCCGCGAAAGGTATTTATATCGCTATTGATATTCATATTTACGTAAAGCATCCTTTGTCAGCAGCCTTTTTCAGCATCGCGCTTTTTAATCAATGTGTTACTTATTATGACAGTTTTTGTCGGAAACCGAGTATTTCAATATCAGTGCATAGCGAAAAACTGTACTTGGGCCACAAAAGATCAAAGCCTTGCTGATTGCTGTATTAAAAGAATGTTATTAAATGTATCCGTCGATACCAGAGTTTTCAATTATTTTCAAATTATCGCAACTACGTGGGCATATCTGAGTTCACTGGAAACGGCCTGGGTTCTTTTACAAATGAAATTATATTACAAATTGAAATACTTCATACAACAAAATATATACCCACGCTAGTGACGTGAACTCATACTCTCAAAATTGTAGTCGATACCTATATAAATGGAAACAAACTTATTTACCCACCAGGTCATAAAACACATCACATTATGGTGAAATAAAATATGTAATAGTCAATAATATATTATCCCATACATGCAGCTTAAAAATCACAAATAGTAACACAATACGGTGCACTCGGAATAAAAAATACTAACTCTAAATTAATACTGCCGTGGATCAGCTATAATCGGTTACAAAAACAAAAGTACATAATTAAATGCAAACAGCTGTGAAGCGGGACGTTCCACAGAAAGCAATCAAAACGAACCACGGATTAATCACACAATAAGACCAGAACACGTGAGAAGAACGGAAAACGTACTGGTAGGCCTCAGGTGGCTCATCAGTGGCTGAGATGAAATCAAAGTACCACGTGTTCCCATGATATGTGAGGTTACATTACCAAACCATGATCAATAAAAAATATAGACGTATGAACATAAAAGCGGTCGCCATAGCTATAGAACGGGTATGATTGACCAAGCGATTTACGCCATATGTAGAATTAGGGCTGATAAAAGAACATTTCTGCTTTCAGATACACAGAGAAACAAATCCGTCATCATAACGTGAAATCAATATTTTAATGAAGCCGCCTTCGAAGCAGATCTATATAACTATATCTAAGTGCAAAGAAATTCCAAACTATAATTTACACGAAGCTCGCAAAAACCATTGAAAGCGACCACTAAGCTCATCTTAAGCATGCA
The DNA here is from genome assembly GCA_940337035.1 of Agriotes lineatus. Lineage (NCBI taxonomy): Eukaryota > Metazoa > Arthropoda > Insecta > Coleoptera > Elateridae > Agriotes > Agriotes lineatus. The sequence goes on along the minus strand of CALNHX010003884.1, from coordinate 135,927 downwards.
ATCGAAAGTCACAAAATTAACCAGCTGTGGCAGGCGGAATATTTGGGAGCCTTCAATGCGCTGTTGCGGTCGAGACGAAAATCGCGGCGCGGTAAACTCAAAATACTTTAACTACTAGGCATAAACGTTGGCTCACAATATTGTTGCTCAAGAATCTAGGGGCATCAAAGTAAGTACAGAGATTATTGGAAGTAAAATACCTACGCTGACAAAATATCTACAGTGTAAAACGTTTCTAAATAATGAAAAGTGAAAATATGGGATTATTTAGATATTGAAGAATTGACAAGTATTTACAAAACATCTCCTTAATATTCAGACAAATTCGTTATAATTCAAAGTAGCACAACGTTTTTAAAAATTAAATGAAATCACTGCTTATTTCAATCACCCCATAGAGTGTAGATGAAGTTTGTAAATGTTGTAAAAATAAATAAATATGATATAACTGTCTGTTGTATAGAATTTAGTCAAGATAATGCCAGAAACTTTGAATAGTACCGATAGCACCTACAAGTAATGACACTGAACGTCTTGTAATGATGCTAAGCGATGTTTAAGAATCAAGAGTTTTAACTTTTACCATAACGTTTTGTATTCGCCAGCCAGGTATTTTGACAGAAAATTTAGCATTCTCAGTGAAAGTACTTCAGCTGCCACCTGACAAAGATAAGAAATTGGTGAATTGTATTGCAAATTATAGTCAATCGAAAGTGTCAATATTAGAAGTGTTGAAACCCACAGATAAGAAATGATGCTGTTTAAACCCTGTACTTAGTATTTTAATGCAAATTACTAAATCGGGCTAAATGTAACACATAATTTTGAGACTGTATTAATTTAATGACTACAAAAGATGGTCCTCAGCTGCTTTTACACTACACAAATTAAATTAAATACAAGGTTTAATCTCTCAGGGTCTTAAGTACTCACTGATGTGGCCTCGCCAAGTTGTGTCATAGAAAATTATTACTTTATATCAACAAAACACATGTCAGTTAATCAAATTAATAGAAAATTTCCCACCTTCTATTGTGCAGATGAACTCGTAACTACAGTTACTCAGGATATAGTTTTCACCAAGGCCGAGGAACACAACGCTAGGCTTTTACACAGATTCAGGATTGCACACACTTGCATTTACGACAACTGAATCGTAGTCACTAGGAACGTCTGTCAGGATCCTTAATCTACAGGTGCAGCTAATCGATATGTGCTTATGAGTGCTTTATTAATTGCAGGTTAGAACTTCAATCCTCTCGCTTCATTTGACGGTAGACTCTGTCAATCGCTGCTCACGAAGAAGATCCTTGTATGTCCCACATACGTGAATGGAGGCAGTGATGTGAAGTTACTTGCCGAATTACAGTCGGCTGCTAGCATGATATATACTCGTTCAACCCAGAGTGAAATAAAACGCTGTATAAAATTTTAGTTATTTATCAGGAACTGTCATTTTCAGGTATAGACAACATCAAATAAATTTTCAGTTTGCCATAGCATTTGGCATATATTTCGGTTTTGGGAAAACAAAGTTGTACAATTTATTCAGCAGCAGTAAAATGACAATTTCCCTCTTGGCTGAAGCCTACAATACTTGAAAACAATCGATAACAAATCTAATTGGTCAGATAAACATAGGCTGGCTATTTTTAAACAAATAAGGGCCGACTAGCAAATTTAAAAAGAAAGGACTATTAAATGTATAAACTTAAAAGTGAATTATCTACAAAGCAACTTATACTGACACTTGTGTCGCAAAATTACAATCGTTTTAATCCGAAAACATTGAAGCTTTGCTTCGCTGATATATTTAGAAACATTTTTATTTTATAATATGCTTACCATAAAACACTACATGATTATTGAATTCTGCTTGTACGCAACTTTTTATAACTTGCAAGGACTTTAGCACAAATTTTAACCATATTAGATTTTCATGGTGTGTCGTATAAATAATCATATATTGCATAGGAAAGAAATATTAATCCCAGAGCTAAGTTATGGAACATTAAATAACAATCAAGGACTATGTATAAGTAAAATTTCATTCCAATCCGATGTAACATAGTTGAGAAATCTTATATCGTAGACCATCTATAATATACGACCTGTCATTTTATCATAAACTTTTATATTTTATGGTGTTTTTAGTGCTGAAATCTAAGCAGAACTAATAAACTAACAAAAATATTTTTTATTTGGACACGTTCCCTTTGCAATCATAATTACATATAAGCTGTAAAGAAATGTACAACCCATCTTAATTTAGGTTGCTTTAAGTACAAATTTAGTTGGCTAGACTACTCAAAACTGGCCAAATACCATGAGACGAAATTCTATAAAGTATCAAATCCAAAATCTGAAAGTTTTAAATTATTAAAAATATTTCTAATAGCAAGGGTCTTAACAGCTTTTTTGTGTAGATTAAAGTTATTAGTTATTAGGGCCCTTTTTAAATCAGAACTTGTTCCCATTTTGCTCGTTCCATAAAAAAAGCATAGTTTCTCACACATTTTGAAGTAAAATCAAAATTAATACGTTTATGTTGGTCTTTATCCACAGCAATATTTAGCATCAGCGTTTAAAGCATTTACTCAAATTGCTCTAGGTACCCAAATATTTAGAATAGCACATATACGTTGCAGCATCAAGAGTACAAAACTATCGTAAGCACCACAACAACCTAAAACCTGTAAGTAAACAACATGGAAAACATGAGGCTATTATAGTAGCTAAGCCCTAACTGATTTTATTACGTTATTTTTTCGACGACTAAAAATTTTTCTCGCGTTTGGGACGATCAGCGACTTTTTGGAATTTCCTTCTTTGCTAAATATCTTTATAGCTTTATGCCGTTTAGAGAAGTCAGTGATGCCTTTTATTTACTACAAAGCGTACATTTTTCCAGAATGTTTAGCAAACGGCTTACCGTAGAAGGTCGTGATTTAAGACTACATCTATAAATCGAATCAGGTTTCTCTAAGTCGTTAGGACTTCCCGAGCCTTTACAACCTTGTTTAGGCCCCTATTGCACTTTTCCGCATCTGAATCTTTAAATATAGTACTCTCCCGCCTTTGTTGAACTTTGTATGATAACGCTTAATGAAAACCTGGGTGTCTGGCGACATCTGTTGAGCTTCGTTCCCTTTAATTATAAGTTTTCAATAAGCCACGCCTTAGTTTACCACCTTGTAAAAATTACTCATCTCTATCGCCCTACTTTATGCAGATTTGGCTTTGCATTTTCGGAAGCGGCCCATAAGTGGATGCTGTTTGCGGCTTAACAAACATTAGCTGTTATGCGCGCCAGATGACGTTTCACCCTTAATAGTTTTTTGTCTCCAACGTACCGGCTGTTCTATTTCTATGCAGGTCGAGACTTGTTCATCGAATTACGGCGTTCTGTGAGCCGGAACTTCTTGCATCAAATAGAGCAATACTAGCGCATTCCTGTGAGCCAGAGTGAGAAAAAATTAAATAACGCCGCAAGCGCCCCCTCGTGGAGCGGGCATTCCTTTGTTGGTGGTTGAATAAACATGACATTTGTCGCATAATAAGAAGTAGAGATCATGCCCCCAGCTTCCGTTCCACCCTTAAGAAATATTAGGCAGCAAGGGGAGACGCCCCTAGCGGTCTTCAACTCAATGCCTTGCCGGACATTAGAAACAGGTACTGTGATTTGTTGTATTGTGCGGTACAAACCGTAACCAGTGAAGCACCGTTGTTGGCTTTAAACGACGTAGTTTGCGCATAGCACCCGTTATACGAAAACTAGACTGACACGAGCTATTTTTAGCCACGAGTTAGGTCAATAAGTTAGTTGCGCGGGGTCGGTCCACTGTGATTAATTTATGAACAGTAGGAAAACCCCCGTTGCATTGCACTCAAATTATTATTCCTTACATTAGGTTTAATAACCCCTTTATTTTATAAGTATATGAATGTTGACAATAATTGGAACTTTTAGCTTCAATAGATCCAATTAACCGTAACTATGCCAAGATTGTTTTAATTGTGTTTGTATGTTGAGCTGTAACATTATTTTTTGTTGTGTTGTGTATGTGTTTGTACAGTGTCCAGGCAGGGGCGAATGGGCCATAAAAGGTAGGCCCAAAGGACGCAGACTGGGAACGTCTCACGCCAGCACCGTAGCGAAACCACCACTCCTGGATTTCTGCCAGGCTCGGTGAAGTAATTCAAAATTCGTGGCGCCTGTTTTTCCTCATTTTCTCGATGTCACGTTAACTAACCCCGGTAACAGTCCTACACTATACCTCTCTCTGTTACAGGACAGTTAAGGTGCATTTAAGGTAAGCTCTGCCTTTCATTTAATGAAATGTCGTAATGATCCATTTCGCTTGTAAAAAAGTGCAATGTAGCCTTAATGTTGTTTGTTCCACCCCTGCCCTATTAGGCAAAATTCGTTATCTATTACTATTCCGTTTCATCCCTTATTACTACCTCAGCTAATTCCATTCATGTTGCTTTAGTGTGTTTCGTTATACGCCACTACTTTAAATTGATCACTTTTCTTACATTTTCATAATGCCGTACTAAATAATAATATTAGCAAGAAGACCAAATAAACATCTAAGATTGTATGACATTATACATTTGGTCGTCTCTCATGCTAGACAAATGTTATCACGTAGCGTTCCACTTCTGTCCCATTTAATAGAAGTTTGCATGAGACCATGAGCATCCTTAATTTTCCTTAGCCAGTGCTGCATTCGCTTCTGTTAGCTCACATACCAAAACCCTTGCACAGTACTGCTAAGACTATTTTTTAATAATTTACAGAAAGATAAAACGGATTTAAAAACTCGAGTCTCTAACTGAGTTGTAAATAATATAAAAAGGCCCCCAGAACAACCAATCAGGAAATTCCTTGACGTTTAGTTTACAGCGTATTCCATTCTTCAGTTTGAGTTTTCTTCCAAATAACAATTTCAACAAATATTTATAATTTAAATAGTGCACCTAATTTCATGCTTTATTACAGCTAGTTTACGTGCAATGTAACGAGCTAATAAACTTTTCACTACCATACAAAAATACTTTACCGTACGACCCCAATTACTGCAGTCTGCACAGAAATGCGTCGTGCGGATGTTTACGACCTGCTCTTGATAAACAACCGAGTAAGTGCTTCCTCAATTTAGCTAAGACAACAAGCAAACGTCCTCAACAATGACCAAACCAACAGAAGTGCTGTCAGCCTTCCTTCTGGCCATAAAATCCCTCCAAACCCAATGCGGGTCATCACGTCAGCCGTTCGAGCCTCGCGTTAGCAGTAGGTATACCACTCCCTCAAGGAAGTAATTTTAATTTCGACGATTTAGGGACTTGTGGAAAGAATGAGGTGTACCGCAGTTGAGAATGGGTGTGCGCCAACGACTGTCCGGGAATAGTAAGGCATCAACACTGTCAAATGATGCACTGCGTCAGCGGGTGTTACTGCCGACCTGGCAAAGTGCGCCTCGACAGGGGATCCTACTGCATTAGGCCCCACATGTGCGTACATTATGCCAACAAAACCATTTCAGGAAAGTCAGGCAAACAAGGCAAAACAGAAAAAATAACCAAGCCAAGCAAACCAGCTAGACCAAGTGACCGGGATCAACCAAACAAGTTACCCAACCGAGACAATCCAGTCAAACATAAGCCAAGCAAACTGCATAAGCCAGGCAAACTGCATAAGCCAGGTAAACATGGGAAGCCAGGCAAACATGGGAAGCCAGATAAATCGCAAGAATCAGACAAACATGGCAAGCCAAGCAAGCAGGTACGATCAGTAGTTGTGCACAGGAACAACTAAAATCTTTCCTTATTTGACAGATTTGGCCTAAGTATCCATGGATTCAGCCTCGTGATGAAGGTTTTGAAGTCAACTACGAAGAGGACACTTTGGATACTGTAACGGAAGTTCCTTCTACCACGTTCGAGTCGCTTCTTGATGACAGTTTGACTTATAGTAAAGCTGCCTTAAAGTTGGAGTCTTGAGAATCATTTTCTAACGGTTTTTGTAAACTATAGTAATAAGGTCGTGATCTGTATTAGAAAATAATATTTCCCGTTGTTCAAACAGATCGTTATTTAGAACATACATGATGCGGCAAAAACATTACGATCGGATTACTTTGAAGCTTTTCACGACGATTTAATCCACCTTCGAGGTTGGACCGTGTCATTGATGCAGAAGAAGAACTCACATTTTTGTTCACTGTTGTAAGAAGCTTTCTCATGAGTATGGAAAGCATTCTGCATTTCGCTCTTCTCCTCCCCACACTCCAATAAAACTCTTACAAAACTGAGCTAAACTCTGAGCTCTTCTACCTCAACAATGATTCAATTTAATCCCGAAAATCGTAGCTTCTTCTGAAACGACCCGAGCAGTTGGCTCGCATAATCTGTTGTAATGTACAGAAAAAATATCCGTTCTATAAAGATGACGACCAACAAAGGTGATTGTATAGATATATTGGCCGGAGAAAGTACGACGGTGTCTGAGCATGAGGTTTACCCTCACTACTTGCCAACTGTAATCTCAAATGCTTTACTTCTTAGCTACCCGCTACCTAACAGTAAAATTGTGTAGTACACTATTCAATCTGACTACATACATTCTTACCCTAGAGATGGAAGTATTCACTCACGTCACGCACGTTTCACTCTTGCTATAAACTATCACGTTCACGGCATGACTTTCCACTCACGACATGACCCGCACCTTTTATTTGAAAATTCAGATTCAGATAGAACGGATGTTCAAATTTAAAACCAATAAAGGACCTTGAACAGAACTAAAAATTCTAAAGTAAAACATGTTTTGAGCGTTAAATAATTTACGTAAAATGTTGCAATCAGAATAGTAAACAAAAATAAATAAATTAAAATTGACTGCAATAGCTTACAACAAGGAATAAATAGTGATTTCGCGCAAAAACATTTCTTGCAACCTCCTTCTAAGACATTTAATACCAAAATCTGTCATTGGAATTGGCAATTTGTCTTACTGATACCAGTACAAGAAGATGTATGTTGGTAGGCAACACTTTTGAATCCAACCTTTAAAAGTACTTTAACGTCCGAGGAACTAAAAGTGAACTGACTTTACTACTTGGTCGGCTATAGACGCAGACACGCGATTGACTGTAAATGCAACATTCACAACACAACACACGTGCTAAGCTCGGTCGCTGCAGGCCGCCACACACAAGTACAATGACCTACCGTTCTTTCTCTAGATCTTTCACATGGGTATGTAGCTGGGGAGCGGTCTTTTGTTCGATATTAAATATTTAACGCGAAATTAACGTGAAACGTGAATCACGCCTTGGACATTTTCACTCACGTTCACGGCCCGATTTTCAAATATTACTCACGTTTACGACGTTCTCCTATCCACCACCCGGGAAGACGCCCGGTAGGAAACTAGCGATCTCACACGGGAAAACTTCACTGTATTATTTCTTTCTTTTGTTTTTTGTTCGATATTAAATATTTAACGCGAAATTAACGTGAAACGTGAATCACGCCTTGGACATTTTCACTCACGTTCACGGCCCGATTTTCAAATATTACTCACGTTCACGACGTTCTCCTATCCGCCACCCGGGAAGACGCCTGATGGGGAACTAGCGATCCCACACAGGAAAACTTCACTGTATTATTTCTCTCTTTTTTAGTTTTGAATAGTATGAGTTTGTGCAATGAATCAGGAATGAGTTACAATTGTGGCTCAAATTTAAGAGCTCGTCAGAATCATCCATTATATAGAAAACGCGTCCCACAGTGACATCACCCACTTGTTATCATGTTATTTAAATAAAGTCTCTACTGCTTCATATTGCTTAAGAACAGTTTATAAAATAGAAATTCTCTTCTCTAACAGTTCGTTGATGTTAAAATATGAGTTTCGACTCCAACCTTTTAACCCCTAGCTGCATGCAGATAGATTTAAAAAATCCTTTGTGATTACTATGGCAGAAAATGAATCTAGAAATCGTCGCCACTCAGTTACACCCCCAGAACTTGTCACTTTTCGAAAACAGGGACTAAAGGAATAAAATTAGGATTTATCGAACGACACATCTAATATCCCATTCCCTTTATCCCATTCTGAGTGTGGATCCAATCACATCCCACACAATTACTCAATCCGAAAAATGCGCAGCAAGATTTTACAACACCTGAGGTTCATAATGTCGAATCAATAACGGCTGGCAAAGCAACCCGTAACCCAGAGCTGTTCTTCTCCAGCACATTCGTCGTGAATAAATGTGCAGCTCGTATCACTTTCTATTTTTTACTAAAAGCAGTTTGTTATGTAGGTACTCCATGTTTTGGAAATAAGCTTACAGTGACGAGTGGGGCCCGTTTGATGCCAATAATTGTAAAGACAGAGATGCTAGTTTATTTGGCAAACTTGAATAAATTATGACTTTTCGCCATTCTGCAACTTTTTATTGCTTTTTCGGCATATGTTTTAAATCATTTACTGAGATTGAACGAGTTTATTTATTTTAAAACGATATTATATACACCAGTGGCAAACTTACCAAAGTTAAATAAGTTAAAAGTGTTTCCACAATTTATTACTTTTCCCAGTTGTAAAAATAGTAGTAGTGTAGGTACTTCTTACAATTCGTCGATGCACATCTCTCCTTTATAGTTTCACCTAGATCAGTGTCCAGATTTAGTGTTTAGATAAATGTACTTTAAAGCTTTTTTTGAACAAGCAATTCTAATTAAAGCATTGAACTGAAAGAAATGTGTCTCACTTCTTCCGGTTCTTTAGTCAGACCTACCCACGTAATATGTGACTAAACGATTATCGTTTCTATATTGCCTTTAAATAGAATCTCTAGTGATGGTCATTAACAAATTCTGTTAAAGTGCTATGGTGTTCCAGGATTTCTCCCCGTTACAACCTGCAAGAACCTTACAGAGGTACAAGTAAGTTGGTTTAGTGCGTCTCCATGATGTTTGTTGACAGGTGAGCTAATGACAAGACTCCCCCGTACTTTGTCACTTTTCTGAAACGTACTACTACATTTTGCTGTAGAAAAAAACAAAAAGGATTATATCTGCTGCTGTCATATCAAACACATCAGGATTTCGTTATCAAACTACTCCTAAAAATTCTACTTAACGCGTGACGTTACGTGGCAATATAAATTAAGGACGGTAGTATGGGTAGCCTGACGTCAAGTTAACCACCGATTGCAAATAACGATTTACATACCCAGACGGAGATGCACTCAAGATTATAAGACGGCGCCGATACAAAAATAAAGTCGAGATAGGGACATAGCGACGTAATTCAGTGGCGTACTTAGGAAGCCTTTAAATAGAATCTCTAGTGATAGACATTAACAAATTCTGTTAAAGTGCTATGGTGTTCCAGGATTTACCCCCGCTACAACCTGCAAGAACCTTACAGAGGTACAAGTAAGTTGGTTTAGTGCGTCTCCATGATGTTTGTTGACAGGTGAGCTAATGACAAGACTCCCCCGTACTTTGTCACTTTTCTGAAACGTACTACTACATTTTGCTGTAGAAAAAAACAAAAAGGATTATATCTTCTGCTGTCATATCAAACACATCAGGATTTCGTTATCAAACTACTCCTAAAAATTCTACTTAACGCGTGACGTTACGTGGCAATATAAATTAAGGACGGTAGTATGGGTAGCCTGGCGTCAAGTTAACCACCGATTGCAAATAACGATTTACATACCCAGATGGAGATGCACTCAAGATTATAAGACGGCGCCGATACAAAAATAAAGTCGAGATAGGGACATAGCGACGTAATTCAGTGGCGTACTTAGGAAGCCTTTAAATAGAATCTCTAGTGATGGTTATTAACAAATTCTGTTAAAGTGCTATGGTGTTCCAGGATTTCTCCCCGTTACAACCTGCAAGAACCTTACAGAGGTACAAGTAAGTTGGTTTAGTGCGTCTCCATGATGTTTGTTGACAGGTGAGCTAATGACAAGACTCCCCCGTACTTTGTCACTTTTCTGAAACGTACTACTACATTTTGCTGTAGAAAAAAACAAAAAGGATTATATCTGCTGCTGTCATATCAAACACATCAGGATTTCGTTATCAAACTACTCCTAAAAATTCTACTTAACGCGTGACGTTACGTGGCAATATAAATTAAGGACGGTAGTATGGGTAGCCTGACGTCAAGTTAACCACCGATTGCAAATAACGATTTACATACCCAGACGGGGATACACTCAAGATTATAAGACGTAATTCAGTGGCGTACTTACGAAGTCAAAATTGAAGTTCTGCGATAGCCTAACAAGACTTAAACAAAACTTTAAGTAATATTGTGCCTGGGAAGGTTATATATCGGCGAAAAACCCACTAAAGCTGTAAAATGTCTCGATCGAAACGAAAAACTGTAATCTTCTCCCTGACGCGACGCTAGTTGACTAAATTTTGAATCGCTCTCCTCGGGTAACGTTCACGGCAAAAAGTTCAACGCAAAATATTCCTTGTGTTTCCATGCAACCAGTGGAAGCGGCATTTATATTTTAAACCAACATAACAATAGGCCCATTAGCAGCTCACTTTAAATTTAAATTTGCTTTTCATTATATTTTAGAAGCACATTGCATTGGCTGTTACATAAAGCGTTTGTGCCTATAACAAAATCCGAGCAATTTCCAGCTTTACTTTATAATGTGGCATGCGTCTAACTGATTCAAGTCCGAATGGGTAATCTCTAAAACCTCATCTGGCAAAGAAATACTCTTCATCATCGTTTATGTGGGTTTCATAGCAATGTAATCGAGCTTTAGTAATAGTTTAATGGCTAATCGCTAATACATTGTTGCAACTGCCATAAAAAATGTGTCTGTTAGCAAGACTGACATATAGGTTTTTTAAATCGCAAGCCGGTATTGCTTACATCTCGATTTAGAAAATAATATTATTTTTTAGGAAATATGATATACTTAAATCGCTTTTGACTTACAGCTGCCTTACATTTGTTTATCGCTCTTGCATTTAAGTCTATAAGCAGTCTCAGTTCCAATCAAGAAATGCAAAATCGCTGTGGATACAATTCACATTGATCTCGTCACTCCTATTCAAACTAGTTTAAATCCTGCCTCTGCCCATTCACGATGCAGTTGCTCTTTGTATCTCTCGTCCAAACTGCTATTTTCGAGTTAGTTTTATATCTGAAATTACTTCTGGATACTTCAACGCTTCAATAAGTTTGGGAGTATTTCATAGGTTCCCTATTTGATGCTTATCGAGAAAGACTGGGACCACTCGCTGGAAATTCTATGAAGAATTGAAAAGGCCAGATCTGCGTTATTCATATTACAAGCCGGAGCCTTAATACCCACCTCAGAGGCGCGTGTCTTACTTTTGCGTCTTCGCAATTCTACACTACGCAAAGGTATGGACCATTAAGGAAACCATACTATAAAGATCCATGCTTTCGAGCCGCAGACTCCGAATCAGTTGAATAGAGCGTGCTGGCAACGAAGACGTTTTGAGGAGAAGAAGAAAAATTACCTGATCATAATCATAGTCAAGAAGAATTTCCTAATTCAAAAATGTACCTTACTTATTCGATCTTCCATCTTGTGCTCTCTTTAGACCTTATGGCAGTAGCGCAGAGCAATAATCAGAGACTAGGGGATAGATCCCAAGATTCTGCACTGGCTCTAGACATTGGTAGTTAGGACAAAAGTTCCGTATGGCTCAGTGGTCTGGTGGCCTAGTTTAGAGCGCCTCAGTATTTCTGTAAGATTGGCTAATGTGCAACGACTAGCCTGTCTCGGAATTACAGGGGCAACGAGGACAACCTCAACGGCCGCACTTGAAAAAATATTAGGACTACCGGGCCTTGACACTTGGATAAAGAGAAAGGCTCTAGCTACCCACCTCAGAATGCGTCTTTGGAATGATCAGGGGGTTCGTACATTCCATGCTAAAATCGCCAACGTGGCTGTTAGAGAAATACCTCTATCAGCCTACACGGTAACCGAAGTAGGCGTCCGGCTAAGGTTACAAAAAGGATAGTCTCTCACTATCTCAACCAGGGAACAGTGGGAGTAGAAAAGGGTTAAGCTCCAGCCGAACGCCTTGATATGCTACACGAACGGTTCTCGAGTGGCGGAAAGGCAATCCTCTGGAGCAGGAATTTATATGGAAGGCCGAGGGGTACAAGAAAGCTATGCTTTAGAAAGATTCACCACGGTATTCCAAGCAGAAGTTTATGCCATTCTATCGGTGGCAACAAGGAACGAGGTCAGGACACCAGCAGAGCAAAAAATTATATTTTCTCTGATAGCCAAGCAGCACTAAAAGCAATCTTCGCGCCCAAAGTAAGATCAGCTTTTGTCCAGGAATGTGGACATGCTTTAGCTGAATTGGCAGGGGAAAAGGACGTTGAGCTCGTCTGGGTCCCGGGACACACAGGGGTCGAAGGCAACGAGAAGGCAGACGAACTAGTCAAACTCGGAGCCGAGGAAACTTGTTTTGGACCGGAACCACTTCTGGGTATAACAAGGCAGCAGGTCTCAGCAGCCCTAACCGAGGGAACCTACAAGACCAGCCAGGAAAAGTGGAAAGAGTGCAGGGGCTGTCGCCAGGAAAAGTACCACTTAGCAGGACTTGATTCAAAGAAATCGGTCTGGCGAATGGGAAGGAGTCGGAGAACCACAAATCTCTTGATATGGATCTTGACAGGCCACTGTAAACTAAATAAATTCCTAACACTGCCCCAGGATAGGGCCGATATTCTGATCTTTATTAGAAAATCAGGAAGGCTTAAGCAGAGAGAAGAGCCCATCGAAGACGACGATAACGGAGGTGTTTGGGGGGATGTCATGGGGTTGGCAAAAAGGGTCTGTGGTGGCCTACTTGCTAGACTTCGGTCTTTCCACAACTACTACTAATACTACTACTAGGTCAGTCATAGATAAATTAATAACGGCCAATACAGCGCCCGGTAGCTAAAATCGCACAAAAAAAATAAGAAAGCAGCCTCACCTAGCGGCCACTTTCACAAAACCTCGAGAAGAAAATAATGGTGCAGATGTATACAATAATAGATAATTTTTTATGGTTATTGAAAATCAGCCTTGTTAAATGAGTTTTCAAGCCAAGTATCTGAGGTTACTTCTTTACAGCTGATCATCCTGTTTTTCATTTGAATAATACTATGAAAAATGTCATTCGCTAACTTATCAATTTAAGAATTCTTATAGTTCTTGCTGAGTTGCGTTTTGGCAGAAATACCATCTTTACAATTCCACATGCTACTACTTTGTACCCAAAAGTCAGACTCTACCTCCCACGCTGTTGAAATGAAACATGTTTTCTCCAAGTCTGCCGAACCGTGGAGGAGTTATTCCAAGACATGGTTCGGGGCCTTATTATCTAATTTAATTCGTTGGTCATTCTTCCAGAAAATTACTTTGTACACGCGGGTGCAATAGCCAGCCGCCATCGCCAGCTCAGTCGGATGAAGGCGTCCAGTTATTTAACAGTACAGTCGGTAGAACGAAATAATAAATGTCCAGCGCCAACTAGTTTTTTTTGTATTACAATACGGCGAGGGCAACCAGGTATTCAAGAAAATTCGTAAACTCACAATGCTTAAAACACAAATACAATTCCTGAAAGAGGAGCTTCAAACAGCCGTGACTAAATTAAACCTCCATAATTGACAATATCACAGTATAATTTTCCAAGATTTGGGATTACAGTACAGGTAAATATATCACAACAGTATCGGTCCACCAGCAAAGTCGCAGGTGGCCACAATATTACTAGCTAGACTAATTAAGTTTAGCTAATTTATCAGTAAATAGCATAAGGTACCTGGAAACAAGAATTAAAACTAATACTTACAATGTATACGTAACAAGGCAATCGCCTTATCTCACACATTAAAATTAGGCTCGGTACAGGCAAAATTACAGCGGCCCCTAGTTTCGAAGAAAACACAAATGCGCGTCCAGCAGCGAGCTCACGGCCGAATGATATCCCGGTTCTCGAATTCGTTTGGCCCCAAATTTGGGTTACCTGAAGCTGGTGTTTCCAAGGGGAATTCACCGTGCAATATTGGTGCAAACTAGACCTGAAGGTAAAGCCTCCTTGTCGGATCCTCTCCTGCGCTTTAATGACTCCTGCAGCGGGGATTCAGCGGATCCGAAGGTCCAAAAATTGCCAATACATGGAGCGTCCGAAAGCGGGTAAGAACAGCTGTATTCCCAAGCCTCAATTTGGCCGTCCGGCACTAGGTGCTGTATCGGAAGAACACCCCACGGTGGCAAACCAAGACCGACAGATTAAATCGACACGAACTTTTTACTTACCCTGAAAAATGCCCAGGCGAATTTATGAGGCACGTGGAAACATGGAAAATTTAGCAGTTTCTTCTTACGTTCTGTTTGTTTCTCCAGGTGGGTTTCTTATACAGTAAACTGCAGGTTGCAGTTTCGGTCAGGTAGCGGCGGCGATTGAAATCTCGGAAAACTTTAATGTTAACAAAATTAAACTCGTTGAAATACTGACTGCCGCTCAAGATTAAGCGAGTTTAGATAAATATGTTAACGGCAAGCTAGTCGAACGAATTACAGAAAAATTAAGAGCACCTATGATTTGACAGAAACGCTGTTATCTCCCTAAGGGCTCACTCGACCTGAGTTTATTCTGCTAGACAGAAACTCTGTCAGTACAAAATAAAACAGGTAGGGATCGGAAGGAAAGTATGAGACGGAAAATATCAAGATGATTAGGGACAGGACGGGTCAGGTATTCTCAAGATGGGACAGGTAATCTCAAGTTACTGGAATGGCCACGTATTTTCCTTTTATACGTTCCGTGCGATGTTATTGGTACATGAGCTCCCTGCTTCATGGAAGGGGGAAACACTCCGTCGGTTCTTCAGCGCTGTTTGCGCATCGTGGCTGGGATTCTGTTATTTTCTTTTCTCACGACGGATAAATTCAAAGCTTCATAGCGCGACGAATTAAATTCAAATACATTTTATGTGTAATAGAAATTTTATTTAGGCGCAAGTGTTAGGGTCCTGGATGGTGTAGCTTGAAAAAGCGTCCACGTTCGATCAGCAGAGTTAAGCAACGCTCTCTCTGGTCAGAACTTGGATGGGAGTTCCACGGCTGCATCTCTCGGCGCCTCGTGGTACGGCTATCACGGAAAAAAGTTGGTCCCGGCGGTCATAACAACATCATGACAGTCGTTAGTGGGGTTGGAAGTCCTCATAACTGCACAGCGACGTCTATAATTGGCCTAACGGCTGTTAGCTGAGTGCGAATTAAATTAAAATTAAAATTAAATTAAAGTTACAATCTTCTAGCAAAAAAGAAAAACTATGCTGAATGGAAAATATGTTATGCGTACCAAAATCTATATCAACCCCTAAGCTATTGAATAAAACGGTAATTAATGTATTCAAAAGAACATATATCAATTTTAACAGATCTTTCGAAACAAACCCAGCAAATAAATATCAACAAAATGTTACAAGACGATGGCATTACTAGTAATGTAACAAGCTTTAATGAAACTATTGATAAAAATATATAGTAGAAAAACCGACGTCCAAAGAATGGATACTATCACTTGCCTAAAACAGCTTAGATTCCGAAAAACTGAAACAGCTATAAAATTAAGACAGTCACGAGCTGGAACAATCCAGAAGATATAAACATTGATGACTAAGAAAGAAAAAGCAGCCGTATAACTAAATATTTTTCTCAAATCGTTTATAGGTTTTTCTTAATTATTGAAATCTAGTATACATAGTTAAACATAGTAAAATTTTATTGTACCCATAACAATTAGAATTATTCTTGCTAGGATCAAATTGCCTTCGCCTACCTAATTCATTCTGATAGAGTTGCACAACCATGACACTTATAATGTTGGTTCTTATTCCGCAATGGTGTCTGGCCTACCACGTAACATGGAAATGGGAGCCAAGAATAGCGCGTGGGCAGTTTTCTTTAAGTGTTCTAACTTCAAGTCAGATAATCTATTCATTTTGCAGTTCCCGGAGAATGCGGGCCCAGAGAATATTACGAGGAATGTGGTTCCCCTTGCTACCTAAATTGTTTTACTGACCGATTTCGTACGCCTTGTCCTATTTCTGGGTGCAAGTTAGGATGCTTCTGCAGAGTAGGCTACCTGCGAAGCGGCAAGGATGCCAAATGCGTTAAGGCGCATCAATGCCCCAGGGTTCAAATAATAAAACGCCTGCGCAAAAAAAGAAGCCATAGTCCAATGACCCGAAGGATAACATACCTAAGTAGACGAAGCTTTAGAAAATCATTCAGGACATCGCCACTATCGAAAAGCGTTTTGTGGACGACGAGGTGGACCTCATAACAGTTTCCTCAATGAAGAGGTTTTCATCATACTCAATTGAAAATTTTATACTTTTATATCATTCTCTACGATTGTGAACTAGGTGCTTTGTTTAAGGTAAAAAATTCAGAGGTTTTCTATCAAATGCACTCTGTTTCAATCTGTCAAATTCTGAATACCATCAATGTCTACATAAGTCTGAAAATTATAGCGTACTTTATACTTCTGCAGGAAATTCTCTACGCGGAACGTTTCTCTTTCGAGGTCTAAATAATAATATTTAATGTTCTTTAATGTAACTCTACCTAATAAAAGGTAATGGCAATGTTATAATATATAAATCCCTAATGAGGTTTCTACTGACCATTATGAAACTGTTCCTGATAGTTCAAAGCGTCCCACGCAATGAGAGCTGTTTGCTTGCTTATTATTTGTCAATGGCCCACAATACTTGCTGAGAGCGAATCGTGGGAACCAAGAATAGCACGTAAGTTACTGTAGGTGGTTCACACACAAAACTCCGGTTGGTCACTTGAGCTAATTTGCAGTACCAGGACAATGTGGAAAAAATGAGTACTACAACGAGTGTGGGCCACCTTGCAGTGAAACCTGTCTTACATTATTTACCTCTACGCATTGCCACACTGGCGAGTGCGTAGCAGGGTGTTTTTGTAAAAGAAGCTTTCTGCGCAGTGGTTATGGAGGCGCCTGCATCAAAAGTTCGCGATGCAAACCGATGTTGGGCAATCAAACGCAGGAACAATCAAACCTCATAATAACGAGTGTGCCAGTAGATAGACGGCATATACTGAAATTGCAGCTACCATAATCATTTGAGGTGCAAGGCAGCAAGGCTTGGGTTTCGTTTTGTAGTGCTGCATGGTTTTATCTGCTATAATCCAATTCAATAATAACAATAGTAATATGTTAAAGTGTCAAAGTTTATGAGAAAGTTGGCAGCAAGTTTAATTTTTCCATAAATATAAAAAACGCGATGCAGAGGTGTAAAACATATTATTCATTAATTCAATAAGTTGAATTTGTGATAAATGCGTTCAGTGCAGAAATCCCGAAGTAGTAGACTAAATAGTAAACCGAGGGTCTCAAGATTCCATTATTAGGTTTTTCGTATCTATTATTTTCATGATTATAGCCGAAGCAACTAAAATTCCAAGCGTGTCTCTTTGAATAGGCATTTAAGTTGCCACTATTCAATCTACTAAAAGATAATACGAGGTCATTGTTTTCACACAAATCATAAAAAGTCACCATATTAAAATCACCAAGATACAATGTGATATCTTCCACAGTGTGTTACCAGAAGCATATTGCTGAATCTCTTTTCAACATAATTGCGCTATTTAGAGGTACATGAAGAGTTGCCACACATACCGTTTTATAAAAACCTTTTATAATAAAACAACCAACATTTCTTGGTGGTTGCAGGCTTACTACCAAACTACTATAGGCCAGAGAACCACGATTTTCAATTTTGTGTGATAACTTTACTAAAACATAATGTTTATTCGGTTAAAGCTAAGAGATGATAAAAATCCACTTCAAAATAGTGCATCCTCTCCTCTCTTCTTAATATTAATTTGTAATATTCTCGATCTTTAAATTTCAAATTTATCCTCTACTAAATTGACTCAAATCGCAATTTTCAATTACTTGCCCTTTTGGTAGCTACAGATGACCAGAGTTCATTTAAATATTCTAGTAGGTACAAATAAATAACAAAGATACATAAATTGGTCTATTCTTTTATAAATATATGAAATGCTCTCCTAAACTAAGAAATAGATTCATGGATATGTTATATAATAAAAAGGTTCTTCCGGCCTGGTGGATAGGAAACCGGTCCGATACTAATGTTAAGTTGGAGAACGTGACGTCTGAAACTGGTTTATCTATCGGCTCAATGTGGGCGCAGAGTATTGAATTGTATACAAAGGTGCAGTTCGATTTCTGACTAGTTCGTGTTTTAATGGTAGCTTTAGCAGTTAACACGACCTCTACGGGGAAGTTTAACCCGTTAAGCGGGTTCGTATCAGTAACTCTGTTTATATGGAATTACTTTAGTCTCCTTTATTTTAGCGGCGTCCTGTCAGTATTACATGAAGAAACTAATACTGGGGGAGTCAGGTTACAGTCCGAAAAAAACGGCCACGTGGAGAAAGATGCAACCCTCTGACACAGAATGCTGTGTCACGGATGGTATACGGGTAGAGAATTTACGACAAAGGGCTGTCCAGCGAGTTTGTCGTATATAATCAACAGGTACGATGGTATTGCCATGCAAAACTTGGAAAGGTAAGTGCAAGTAGCGGCGAAAACATTGACGATCTCTAATCGCGGATTCGCTCTCTAGATGCTGGATGCCTTAACGGCTTCTCGGCTAAGATACCGGGCTGAAGTTCTGTTGTCTGAAGCATGGCAGCTCGCTTATATACTCTCTGCTATCTTCTAATAATTGTATCTCGGTGATAATAACGTGGGGCTTACGTGAATAATCAGGATTTTTGTATTGGAATATTGCTCTGATCTCGAATGTTAAGGCCGTACACGTGCAGAATCGAGTGTTTTACATTCCTTGGATTTTGATCGTCGAGGCGAGGGTCGAAAATCACCCATTGTGACGGGAGATTACCTGCCCGCAAATTATAAATGCATTAATTGCGTTTTTAATTAATTTACGCCAGGTTAACATCACAAATTCTTTGTAGGAAATGTAGTAGTCCAGAAAGATGCGTCTTGAATAGTTTTCCCCATATTTCTGTCTTATACTTCATCTGTAAGTCTGTAAGTCCATCAACTTGATCTAAACATCAAGATGTAAAGCGGCCTCGAAACCTTGAACTTAAGGTTGTCCGACGAATTATATGTTTTTTCATAATTTTGTCACTTCTTCTAGTGATGTGACCGAAATATTTAGGAGTGCGTTTTGAAATAGTGGCCGATAAACGATATTGGATATTGTGCTCATGGATTATTGATTTATTGGTTCGACTTTCAAAGTATTTTCAGCGTTCGTTGCCAACAACACATTTCAATCGTTTCATTTTTTCTCTCGCTTTCTCTTATTGTCAAGGACTCACAAAATATATTGGGGTAAAGATCACTAGTGAATTAACTAATCTCATTTTCATTTATTTAGAAATATATATGAATTAATAATGCTACGTATACTTGATCGCCAGCGTGACCGAGCGGTTAGAGAGCTCAAGCTGCGGTGTCACAGTACGGGGTTCAATTTCTACATCTGGCAACTGGTGGGTAAACCACCCAATCGCTTTAAAAATTGGGTACCAAAAAGACAGTTATGGAAGTAAGGAAAGTAAAACACTCGTCGAAAGCGTAATGCTAACCACATCATCCAGTACGCCGTTAACGGTATGCCAGATTGACTGGGTGTCGGAAAGGGATATTTCGGCGACCTTGACTCACCTTGTCTCAGACCATGTTCCTACATAGAATGAAGTGCCCGAACTTTACGTATACTTATTATTCAACTACTTTTAAACAGTCTATCTTCCTAATCTTAGGTTTATTGTCATGCTGTCTATCGAATAGACGCTGTGTTTAGTTCAAGGTTAAGAATCACACTTTTATTTTCAACTTACTTCAGACACCGGGGTAGCTCTTCATCACTTCCTACTAATACGGTTGTAACATCTGCGAACGACTTTTTGCACATTAAATGCTTGCCCGTTTTTTAAAACCCTTCGTATCACTTGTTCTCCATACGCGTTGAACATCTGGAGTAAAAGTATGTATCCTTAGATACACCATATCTAGGTTTGAAGCTTCTGAAGTGGATTCTGTAATTCACATGTGATAATAGCGTAAAAAGATTAAATATGCACCCAATACTCGTAGGCCTTGGACAAAGTTTCACATAAACGACTAGTAAACAAATTCGAACATGTTGGCATTCGTAGCCATTTACTTGAGCGAATTTGAGCTGTTCTACAGAGCAGAATAGTTTTAGCCAGGTTCGGCGACGTGATCTCTCAACTTAGAGCAGTAGCAAGGATCTGTCCTTGGAAAATTCTTTTCCTCATTTGCACATCTGACATGGTGACAAACATCAAATGTAACCATTCTTTTCTGCGTAGCATACTAGTTTGCAACAAGGTTCTGATAGTGTAATAATTGGCTGTACTCGAAGCGTATATGTTCTATAATATTCCATATTATTTTATAGTTTCCCGAAAATGCATTTTCAGGGTATGACGGAAGATAGAAACTTGACCTTACGTTCACCACGGTGCAGCAGGTGTACTAGCAGCTCCAAGACTCCATGCAAGAGCTGGAGTGTGAGGTTTTTCACGGTCTATAAAACGACTGTTGTGTTCCTTAACAGTCTCCTGAAATAGAAACAGTGGCCGAAAAGAAAAGGACTTGCATTACTCATTTTTCAAGCTAGATGTACTACATGAGTAGAATTCATACCTGTAGGTAGAAAACGGCCATAGAAAAATATGCAAAACTATGAAAAATCATTTCAGCTCACAAAAAAAATATGCGCAATTAACCTATCATAAATAAACCATACCAAATTCACAATGATGTTGAATGCGCCTGCTAGGGGTAAAAATCCCTTTTCTTCAATTCGGACCTGTAGCAAACCGTTTTTTTAGATGATAGCACAACAACTGGAAGAAGCTCTATACCATCAAATTAGATGTGCATGAGTCTAACAAGAACGAGGTACCAATTGAAATATTTTCCCAAAACATACAAACATAAACACACACAATTCGATCTACTTAAGAGCACTTGAAAAAGCCTACGTCCAAGGACACAGCCCAGCTGTAGTTGAGAGAAAAAACCATCAAAAATACGATTTACCATGGCATTAAGGGAAACCACTACCTAACTGCAAAAAAAGAAGTTGGGCCGCAACATGCGCAATCCCATAGTTCTACGCCGGGCTTTAAGGTGCCCTACATGCATTTAAATATCAAATTTGACAGTTTTTTCTGTTTCAGTATGTACCTTCCATGCATTAGTTTACATGCATTGATTGTTTCTTATCTAAAATTGTATGAGGGCACGTCTCTCTTTTCATTATAAGTGTTACATATGTTTATTTTTGTGTATATACTTTTATTTCCCTAAGTCTGCATTCAATTCTCGATTTTATTTATGGGTTTCTGAAAAAAAGCAGTTGCCATTTCTAGATTTTAATGAGATGCCAATACAATCGTATCGTCTGCAAATGTTGCGAGGGCTATGGATTTAGACGCTGGCAAGTCAGCAGTGAAAAATAGATACAGGGCTGGTACAAGAACACTTCCTTGTGGTACTCAGCAGCATATGGATGCTAAATTTATGCATCTTGATGTATGTAAAACTGTCTGTCGCGTTGGTACAAATTCAGTAAGTTGACTCTATTGTGAGATAACTGTTGTTTGATTTTATATAGCAGACCCGAGTGCCATACCTTGTCAAATTCCAAGAAAAGATTTCAAACACTGCCCAACAGAATCTTCTCTCTTCTAAGTTTGTATTAATCTAACGTACGATTTTGTGCATAATTCCATAATCTATAATCTTCCCTAAAGTTAAACTGGGCTCTTGAGTACAAGACAGTGGGCTAACTGGGTAATGGCAATTCATCTTCTAGAAAGTCTACAGCATCAGGCTAATATGTCGGTCGTTGGTTGACAGCGATAGTTGGCTTGCGTTGAAAGAGACAATTGCCTCTTGGTGTTAGTGTATGTGACCTCAACCCTACCACGAATGGTTACCGTTGAAATATCTTCCAGAAATGAATCTGTTGTCTAAGATTTTTGGAGTACCGCATCTATTGCTCTATCGATAACATCTTAGGTGCGGAGTATATAGCTAATAATGGTACAGCGCAATCTTCTAAGATGACATCAATTGCTTGTAGATACTCTTGTGTAAAGCTTTCATTTTCGTAATGTTATACAATGGAATATATGATCAATGTTGCGCGTCACATATAGTGCAACCTGTTATTCGTTGGTAACCCCTTTTTGTAAAATGTGTTTCAGAAGTAAACGTAATTTGCCTTTTACGGCAATGTGTAATCGATCCCAACACAAACAAGGCCACGCGTAAACGGCCAGTGATCTGTTCACCGCTGTGATTACGACATTACAGACATTAGTAGTTGTGGGAATACAAAGTCTAGCAAGTAGGCCACCATCTACCGACATTAACTAATAAACAAACCAATTCTACGGCTCAAATAAACAACCATTAGCCCACAAAATCAACCAACTCTGCAACAATAAATTGTCACAGTGAGTTGCAGTCGGGAAAGAGGGTCGGTTCGATGATAAGAAATATATTCTCAAACATAGCTCAAAATAAGAAATGCTAAGATCGATACTAGGGTGCTACGATGTTTATTCAGCTAGAAAAAGCTTCGCTTGCTCCTGCGGACAAAAGACTTACGATTAGGGAGTCACCTAAAATACTTGCCAATTCTGGTTTTGCTTTCTTCCTGCAGGTTGCTTTAGAGAAAAATATAGAAAACACAACAGTGAAAGTATTTAACTCGATGTATTGAACACACACAGATTACATTGAAATTTGCAGTCGTACACATAAAAACCCAAAATTAACATCACCCTAAGTGACGTCACTATATACATTCTAATTCAGAAATTTCTGTTTACACCAGCTTAATTATTCAACCAAGGAAGGGCTTTTAACTCATTTATATTAAGGCTTTATAGTGCAAGATTCGATGAGTATTAAACGTCTGACTACAAACCTTCATTAATTATTGACGTTGGCTTAAAAGCTCATTTCACTTTAATAACTAATCACTGTTATTACATGCGAATTAAGTAGAGTCTAACCTGGTGACCAGCCTTCAGTCTCTTTACTCATCAAAGGGGACTGTTATTTGACCGTGGGCTTGCGTAATACTTAAAGACGGGCGAATTTGTCCCTTTGGGAGGCATCCACGGCGACTGGTTATGCGAGGAAAGTTGCTAGATGACGATGAAATGCCTTCACCAACCCCCGCACCACACAACTTCTAAAAAGAATATAGGTCGGGAATTATCCACGTAGTGACCTGAAGGTCGTCGCAATACACACCAATGGCAAAACATAACTCTTAATTGCCCAGAACACGATGAGGAAATAAATGGTGTATCGGACACTGGCCGAAACTAGATGTATATACTATATACAAAATTGAATGTATGTTTTTATATTCAAAATTTCTAGTTACTTCCAAACAACGTAAGTAGTTAAAATTTGCCATAGTTATAAGTTTGAAGATTCTAATAATAAAATAAATCGGAAAATCGCAAAACTATTCCCCACTCCCGTAGGGAATAAAAGTTGGGTTTTATTGAGGTTTATAAGTTTTGATATTATAATAAACAAATCGAAAACCTCAAAAATCATCCACCAACTTTTTGGGATACTAAATTGCCTCAGTGTTAAAAAATAACATAATAATCCCTGCGGAGAACGGAATTCATTGCTAGTTAATGATAAAATCCCCTCGCATATGTATACTCTTAGGTGAAAACGTCAGCGTACTCGATCGTATGCTTCTTTCCAGTGGCGACCCTCTTTCCATAATGTAAACGTGATCGCAAGTGTGAGCCGAGAAAGACAGAGCATAAGCGACATGCTGCCTCATATGTTAAACCCCGACTGGCGATGATTGTCTTGAGCGCGGGCCACTCACACTTAAACGTGAAGTCAACCACGGTTGGTGTAAAAAGAAACACTTTCACCAAGGTGATATTAAAAACTTAATATAACAATGAGTAAAATAGTCTACAAATACTAATGGAAATTATTTTTACTATTTTTACAGAAAATAATGGCCAAGTAACCTAGTTCTAAATTGCCTACGAATTCTCAAATAAACGTTTTCGACCCTGTGTATATACATGTTGATTTATTTATTTGGTATATAAAATATACCCACACATTTTTCCATTACTTTAGATACAGTGTACATATACAGATTTTCTACTCTTGCTTAAGTAGTAACTTAGATCTGCTGCATTAAAATTAAATGCCTGCGCCTACTCAAATGACTGGACCATATAGCTGGCCTATGTAAATAATTCCACCAATTATGAAACCTAATATTAGTACTTTATATTCACATTAAAGGTATTTTTTGTGGAAATTGAATCTCATATGATTATTATTATGCTATACCACGTCTACAAAATAATATAATGGGGCATCGAAAGAGCGGTTAAGTTTTAAACTTTATTAGATATTAGCAGATATTATAAATTGATAGTGAGACAGGCTTGTAGCTTACTGTGTGAACAGTGTATTAAATCATAACATATATACACTACCTAGCCTACTAAAAAATGGTAATAAACATCACCAGCTCGCAATAAAACCTTATCAAAGTCAGAGCAGCAAACAACAGAGCGTAATTGGTCTAAATTATGAACAGATGACGCCTTTAATAGCCAATGTAGCGTTTATTTAAAGGAATGATAACAAGTCTACTCTTAGTGTGGCAATGGTTGATAGCACCTGGGAGAGCATACAGCGGCTGGGAGCCAAGGATTGCCCGTAAGTTTTATCCAAACCCTTGCTCCCAATTTCATTTCAACCTTTCAGTTCCCGGGGAGTGCGGCAAAAGGGAGTACTATAACGAGTGCGGGTCTTCCTGCCGATTGGACTGCCATTCCTCCCAAATCTCCACTCCCTGCAACAGCCAGTCCTGCGAGCAAGGCTGCTACTGCAAGGGGGGCCTTTATCGAAACGGTAAAGGGGGACCCTGTGTAAAGCGTGACATGTGCAAGAAGTTTCATACCATCGATAACGACAAGATCAACCAGCAAGAACTCGAGGATATACTACATGACATATTGAACAATTGCAACTCGAGTTTCAAAGCAACCATAGACCTTTGCGAAAAGAGTCGCAGCGAAAGTAGTCTAAAAAATAAGAAACGACTTATTAAACTGCTCTGGAAGGTAATAAAACGATTACGCAATCCGGAAAGCACCCCCTTCAAGGAGAAAGACAAACTTTAAAAAAGACATTATTGGAGAAAAATACAAGTTGTCCTACATTAAACAGTCATTATTTTAAGGTTATGTCTCTTGTTTATATAATGTATAGCAAATAAAATAAAAAAGTAGTAACATATCATCCCTTTTAAAGTTCAAAGGTATGTTCTTTATATTGTACACAAATAATCAGCAGTCTTCTCTGTTGCGATTGAAAAGAAAATAGACCAAAATCCTTGACAATATTTTAAATAAAAGTACTAAGGTAACACTGATGACAAAAAATCAACCCCATGCTTTAGAAATTGAGCATAAATGAGTCATAACCTCACACGGACAGTTTTTTATAACGAAAACTATCCAAGAGCCATACCTATACCTTTGACGGTCAATAATCATGTGAAAAGGCATTCTTTTCTCAATTCAACGGGTCACTTTAACTACCTACCCGAGCTGCTGCCAAAAATGGCTTATAACACCGCACCAAGTACTGTAGTGTTAAGGCTATCAACCTATGTTAAGAGGAAGAAGAAAATGTTTTTATTCTTCCATAGGATTAAAACTTTAGAATTTTTCCTGTGAGAACCTTAAATTCTGCCTACAACAAACCTAGTCTGTTAACACACACGTAAAAAATCTCCGAACTGCACAAAGAGTCTTAGTGACATATCAGTGCCGGGCAGTAATACTTCTTGACGCTTGTACAGAAATTAACTGCTCTGTCATTGGTTCTTCATGACCGATATACAATATGTTACTGTCAAAATACGCTTCTCGGTCAAAACTTATAGTGGCATGCAATTAATTGTAATGTACCTGTCTAGTGGGTCGTGCAATGACTACTATGGGTCTGGTTAATTAAAACTATTCTGCAATACTACGAAAGCAGCTTTAGGTTAGAGTAAGTAGAGATCTGGAGTGGTTACAATCGAGTCGACTATTTAAATAATCTTTATTGTTAACTCTAATGTACCAACATAAATAAAATATAGTCTCGTAAAACCGTACATGTAAAAAATTACATTTTTCGGGAGCTATTGCTGCAAATTCCTGGAAATTTAAGCGCTTAATGGGGCGGCAGCCAAACGCATATATCAACTTCCCTTTCCTCCGCCAGGTTAAAAGTCATATATTTAATGGCCGCTATATTTTACCTGTGAGGGTTCGATTCCGGCCGTTTTAAAAATGTAAGGATAGAAATAGCTCCTGGATACTGGGCGTTCTCCTGGTGCTAGTTGCATGTCGGTAAGAGGGTTTTGGTTCTTAGTAGAGCTTGCATAAGGGTGCACAATCTAACGGCTTTTCGGTGCCTATTCGTGCAAGCTTAAGCTAAAATAGAGCCGGGAATTGGCCGCAAAGTAAGTGAACTGCAGGTTGTTGAATGCGCTCTCGGTGTTGTAACCACTGGTCGTAAATAGACATAAGACATCAGCAACGTACGTTACGCATGCAGAAACGCACTAAAATGACGCGACAGGGTGACTCACTTTTGCTAAAGCTTTCTATTAAAAAGAAACTTCATATACTCTAAAATTTTTATGTCCATTTCGTCCAATTGAAATAAATGGTACGCCGCCACTGGGTTTCACTCACCTTGTATGTCCGTTAAGGTTTTCTGTGTCGCGATGTGTTAGCCAAATAGAAGCTATTTACATGTCCTTATGACGTCTTCCGTTATTGCCAGTTTAAATACAGGCTTTTAAAGTACTCTAATATTTAACATTCCATGAGATACTGTAGGACTCCAAGATTCGAATACTCTTGGATACAACCAAGCATTGCTCTGTATATTGCCACCCATTTTGCTTTTTTATACCATTCTCCTAATTCCAAGCCCAGATATTAGGTCAAACTTCTCTTCTACGATCGTTGGTCGCTGACTGCTAACTCCTCAAGCTTCCCTCGAATTTGGATTGAGGGCAAGCGACAAACTTATCTTCACCTACAACCCATCTTTCAAGCTCGAATCCAACCCTTGCCTTCAATTTGCTGTTATTATTTACTACGTTACAGCAAAAAACATGTCATCTTACATGCTCATCATCCTTCATTTTATCGGTTATACTCGTAATATTTTTAAGATCTGACAGATCGTCTGCCTAATGAAATAAAATGTTGAGCTTATTCCCGTTTGGGAGAGCTAGTTGCTATTTGAAAACCGTTACCGACTCGAAACCGCTCCGTCAAAACGTTTTCCTTCAGTGTATAATTTTCCATGACGTTGCGTTCAGGAAAATCTCCGTAACAGTAATTTGAGACAGATCAGCCCCCAGGAGACTCGGTGGACCAGAGATCTACGCCGCTGCAGCCGAGGCCACAGCGAAGCACAAACCGTTCTGGCGAGAGTTTAATATTACATTAGTAACTGAAAAATATATAGCTGGTACCGAGGAGAACTCACAAAAAGGATATCCAGAAAGATAAAAGAACCAGGAGAATAATATTGGATCGAAAGACATTTAGATTGTCCTTAATCTTGCATAATAATAATCTACCATAGCATTTTCGGTCTCGTGTATTTTGACAGCCCTGACATACGGCATGGAGAATTGGATAGTAGTGGAAGTACGCGAAATAATGGTAATCCCAATTACTGAACTGCAGACTGAAGATTATATAACCACAAAATCAACAGATAAAGACGTCTGATTAGATTCTGTATGACATGAAGATAATATCGAAATTGGAGAGGCTACAGGACCTTGAAAGGTAAAAACTATTAAAGGTCACCATCCACATTTGGACATAATGATCTACACGTGGAAATAGTGTCTATAGTGGAAGAGTTACTTCATGCTGAAACACATTTCAAAATTTGAAGACGTTTTACGAATAAATACTAGTCATGTATACTTGATCGATGTCGTAGCTTAAATTGCTTTGGTACTCATTATTCAATTCACTACATAAATGAATTTACACTATAAAAAAACATTCTCCATAAAACCTTATCAAAGCTGTTAAAAGACAACGTAACGCGTAACATATTAATTGCGAAAAACGAAAACCTCTTAAAACGAATGTAACGTTTATTTAAAGGAATGATTACAACTCTCCTCTTAGTGTGGCAATGGTTGTTAGCACCTGGGAAAGCATACAGCGGCTGGGAACCGAGGATTGCTCGTAAGTTCTCTTCAAACCCTTGTTCCCAAGCTCAATTCGACGTTTCAGTTCCCGGGGAGTGCGGCAAAAAAGAGTACTATAACGAGTGCGGGTCTTCGTGCCGGTTGGATTGCCACTCTTCCCAAATTACTACCTCCTGCAAGAGCCAATCCTGCGAACAAGGCTGCTACTGCAAGGGGGGCTTCTATCGAAATGGCAAAGGGGGCCCTTGCGTGAAGCGAGAGATGTGTAGGAAATTTCATACCGAAGACAAGAACAAGCTCAAAGAGCAGCAACTAGAAGATGTATTGAACGACCTGCTGAACAAATGCCAGGCAGACGGGAATCGATCCGAAATTCTTTGCAACAAGGGTCGCAGTAAGGCAGTAATTAAGAATAAGAAGCGAATTATCGAACTACTCTGGAAAGTAATAATAATGTTGGAAAATTCGGAAAGAATGAGTCCTTCAAAAGGGAGACTCGTTAAGAAGAAAAAGGCACCATTTATGAAGAAAAAGCGCCCTAAAAGGTCTTTAAGTTTAGCATCCATTCGTTAAGATTAAGTCTGCTACTGTTTCTATAGGTAAAATTATACGGAAAATAAAGTAAGACAATAGTTTTACTGATACATTATTCTAAATTAACTCAACGGCGTTGCAGGCAAAGAATTACTCGCACCAATTCATATATAAGGTGCCATATGCAAATATGTTCGTACCACATAAGTGTACTGCAAATCATTCAAGACTATTTTGTTTTATTATCCATGCTTCAGATGAGAAAACGACCTCCCATTGATAATTCAACTGGTGAATATGTAGAATCTCAATACCCACCAATAAGATTATCAACTTCTTGCTTTTCTCATTTTCTCTCTAAGTCTACCGAAAGTTCTCGCTCTAATGGGTTGTTTACTCTATCCTGAATATGTTTATGGCGTTCCCAACACAGACCGAGACGTCCGAGGGGTCGTGAAAAACTTTAGAGTCGCTGTATGAACTTACCTTATCTTCATCTGTCATCTGCTTGGTGCTTATATTACCTCTAAAGACGTCTGGGTTATAGCCTTACAATAAACAAAATACAAAAAATATAACTTCTCAGAGGGCAGCCGGGGCTGGTCCGTTATTATGCTATTGCTATGGGGAGAATTTCCTAAGGTGACGTCACTAGAGTACATCGTATGGCAAAGTAATTATATTCAAATGTCTTTCCAGAAAGGAACAACTCAAAGCGAATGTCAGTTAGGTGAATGGGAGGATAATATATATGCGAAAATTATTTCGACAGTAACAGAACGACTATACCATAATGCAGAAACCTAACCATACCAAATCTATAGGTATGGCAACATTCATCAACTGTAAACGGTGACGTTATTGATGGCGATGATGAGCCGTAATTGCGTGACGATGCACTTCAACCAGAACTGAGGTGGAACCAAGTCAAGGGCGCGATGCGTGAATCAAGTTCCATAAAAATCGATTTTGGTAGTCCGACGGTAACTCAAATAATGATAGCCAAGAACGAAACACCAAGGTTTTAAACACGGTAGAAGTTTTAATTGTCCGGTAACAACCAAAGCAGCTTGATGAGTCTAAAGATGCAACTTCTGCTAAATTAAATAATAAAAATGTAAACACGTAAGCCGCACCAGCTACAAACGATAACCAGTACGCGACTCGCGCCAGAGGCGCGAGCTAGGTGTAATAATTTCTGTTCCAAGAGCAATCTTTCTACTCGGAGGCCAGTGCAGAACTCCAGTGTTTCGCGCGGAGATACGAACGAAATGTTACCCCTTCTAACGGCCCAAGACCAGCGGCGCACACCCAAAAAAACAGAGAATATACTAATTCTAGCAGAAGTATGGTGGACTGTCTTCCACTTGGAGTTGCACTGTTTAGTTTCCTTTTTCGTTTTAAGCATTCTTTTTGTTGTTGAAATTTCCTATGATGACATCATTCTTTCTGTAGAATATAATATCTTCTTCTTCTTCGTTTTCCTGTACCGCATCAAATATTGAACGTTGTCGAAAGAATCAAAGCGAAACTTTTAATAAACATGCTGATGTATCACTTTTACATCTCATATTTTTAGAATATAGCACCTTAACAAATTACCAGTTGAGATTATCTTTTTTCAGCAACATAATGCAGAAGAAAGTAAAGTCTAAGTATTTTAATGAATTCACATGTGGATATTTTGAAATCCCCTCCGCTTCATGCATCAATAACTAAATAAATTATATCGCAGTGTTTAAGATAAAAAAGTCAGCCTAAATGGTCAGCGTTGTAAATACCTATAACCTTTAGTAAGCTTCTATTCCCAAAGTTTTGTTAGGTCAATCTGAAGGATTAACGCCGCCACTTCGTTTTATGCGCGTCCGCTGAAGCAGGGTGTTGAATCTCTTCGCGCAGACGAATGCTAAGGCGTGGGAGGGGGGGGGGGGCGATTAAGAGTTTTTTTAAGCTATGTGTTTGAAAATAGAAAACAAAAGATAGAATCTGTAGCTTTAAAAACTCTTTAAATATGTTTTTCTACTCCTGTAACTAAAATGCCATTTAACATACTAATATACACGTCGCTAAGTGACCTTTTAATCATGCCTTCATAACCTATGACTAAAGAGCCTCTTAGTCATGAGCTGAAGTTGGCAACGATGTTTTAGTCATGGGGTGAAGTTAGGCTCAAATAGTATTTGCTTTATTAGCCACAGCCAAAACTAAAATCAAGTTAGATTTCAACCGTCACTTTGACGTTTGTTAAGCATAGTTTAACCTAATATAATAAATGTCAAAATTTTAATGAAATAATATGGTGTTATATTCACTAAATTTGCGGTCCTAGAAAAAGTATAGTATGCAACTCGTTTTATAAACTTATTAGTCACTCATTTTATTAAACACTCGCTCCGCTGCGCTTCGCTCGTGATTAATAAAACTCGTGACTAAAATGACGTTTATAAAACTTGATACATAATATACTATTATCTGTTCAGGTGTAGTTTTTTCTATCTGTACCGTAGGTATGTTGATGTTTCTCCAGAAACCAAACTAATCAAATAACTTAGTCGAGTTTTCTTCGTCAATAAACAGGCTCTCTTTCGTCAAGAAATTAAGTGATTATTCTAAATTGCCCCATGGTGGTTTACATCTCAATGTAGAAATTATAATGCATTTTGGCAGTATAGTTTTTGTCAATATTTCAATTTTTGAAATTGGACAGACCGCTTAGCAAACCTACATTTTGAATAACACATCCTCGCTAGGGTGTGTAGATCGTAATTTGTAATAGGTGGCTGACTCGTC
Organism: Agriotes lineatus; assembly: GCA_940337035.1. Classification (NCBI taxonomy): domain Eukaryota; kingdom Metazoa; phylum Arthropoda; class Insecta; order Coleoptera; family Elateridae; genus Agriotes; species Agriotes lineatus. The sequence continues at coordinate 104,144 of CALNHX010003884.1, read as the reverse complement.
ACTAGTCCATCAGAACTGACTTCCGTAGTTTTATACCTCTCATGACGTCACATTATGAGTGAGTTATTGCACGTTTCAGCATCAGCAGCTGGTGCCGGTAGGAAGTACCGTATTTTAATAAAAACTGTTTTAAAACTAAATGCGGTGCGCGTTGTAACCAAAGCGAAATAATCTTTTTTAGAGGACTTATAAAGCAAACTATGTTGCATCTGAGCATTGATCAGACCGAGGGGGAGTTTTTCTAGGTTGAAATCGCCGGTCTATACACATCACGTGATGCACATAAATATAACACAAGATTGTTCTTGCATTTTACAAGATAGTTTTGACTATCGCGAGCGAGCATCTGTTCTTACAAACTGCGGTCTACGCCTCCCAAAAGCTATTTTACCAATCATTTAAGCTTTTTGCATGTCGTAAGTGGGGCATTTGCCTACAATACGGTTGACAACAAAAAAGCAATCATAATATTTTGCGATATATAGGATAGAGCCGTTCTAACCTATAAGAAAATCGAAATGTGCGAAATCAGAGAGGGGAGTAGAACAATAAAACTAAGTTTTGGCTTTTTATGTATTCATACTAATTGGATAGTGTGATATTCTAGGACCTGTCCTCTTCTGTGTTAATAAATATTATAATAATAATAATAAATGAACTTCGTAAACTCAATTAGCGAAACTACTTAGAAACGCTACAGCGTTTGATCAACTTAGTTAAAACGAAATTTAAAAATGGAAGAAAAAAGAGAAAAACTCAAAAATATATGGCTTTGTATCAAAAGATACTGCGCTTCAAATCGTTTATAGTTTATACTAATAACAACTAAATGCTATTTCGGACTCTGAATTGCAAACAAAAGCCTGTGACCTAGTAATCTTAATTATCCCATTAAAACAATTTATGTTTCAATTAAATAGAATTGGAAATAACACTCACTAATTGAGAAAATTAACCTAGTCAAAACTCTGGTTTATAGATCCACTACATTATGTTCAACAAAAACTAAATACATCCAAAACCCAACGGCTGCTACTATTGATTCTGATTGGAGCTAATTAATGCGTGGTACTCACAAATGATAGATAAGAGCTAGCAACTTGAGCATGTCTTCTCTGTTCCGCCATAAATTCCTGATGACTTAATTCTGCTGTTAACTTAGACAAACAAAACTGCGGCTAGCTAACTTTGAGATGGTTCGCCATGTAATTTTCAGCAGTGTTTTCTAATCGGCGGAGGGGGCGGACTCAAAGCAGGTGCTTAATGTTTTACGGCAAGTACAGGGTGCAGAAGTAAATACCAGGCATTAATTACACTGCGCGCGGTAGCAGATGGCTGCAGGGGTCGTTAAATATTTGCCAAAATGGCAAGCATATTTGGTAGTGTGTAATATTTCATTCGTTTTAATTTTCTTTTTTTTTGTAAAATGCAGTTATGGCAATTAATCTGAATACCAACAAAGCCAACAATTAATCTCGTCCAAGAGAATCTATGGTTATTAAGTTTCCCAATGTTAACAACATTGTTAGCTGATCACACTCAGTTTACTATTTTACTTTGAAATTGCATATACATATTCTACCTACTACCTCTAGACATTAAGGCCTGCACACACCTATGCGAATTATGACTGAGACAACTTGCTGCCTTCGAACTGAAGATCGGCAAGAACTCAAATTCTATGCCTTAATTCAAATAGAAGCATGACAGCTAATATGAGAAATAGAACGCAACCCCATAGTTCAGATTTGACCAACAAAAATACCCAGCCAAACAATTTTCTTAATAAAATGGCACATATTTTTTAAGGAAATGGCAATTTTGAACCCCAAGAACTAATACTAGAAAAATTACTTTGTAGTTGGTAGGGTTTGCATAAATTTTAGCGTTGTGACCTGAAGTAATACAGAACCGAATTAAAAATACGAAATAAAATGGGCCCAAGTAGCAGGTCTTGCGGAACACCAATATTAGTGAAAGGTCGGCTATGTTACTCTAGTTTTTCCTGCAGGCTACCCGTTATTAGTGACTTCATTTGGATTCCACTTCGGAATCCAAAATCGTCGTCTCGTGTGAATCGATGGTTAGTTAGCAGAATCACATTCTCTTCGGTTAAATACATCCCTCCGGTCGTTCAAATAGCATATATTTACATTTAAATAACGTTAAAAAGACGCCAGAATAACCGTCTTTAATGCGCAAATAATCTGCTGCATAGAAGTCCTCCTTCACACGAAGTGTAATATGATACACACACTCAAATTCACCGTCACGAGTTTAAACACTGACCTTAAAGCACATGCAAGATTACCTTCCAGGTTTGAGACGCAATATGATACAATCAGCTATTCTTGCAGGTGAATAGCACTAACGTGTATACTTACGTAGACGTACGCAAATTCGTTGCTTTCCACGGTGCTCCTAAGAGTCGGGCTCTGGAAGTCGTATGGTTCAATGGGCCTCCGGCATCTTGTCGCAACGCTTTTAACTTGTATTCAAACTGACTTTTATTCATCGCCCACAGAATTACGCACGGACATGACTTGAAAACAAAACTCCTCACTAAAATCCACATCCAGTCTTCAGTTTTGTAATTTTCGTAAATTTTTCTAGCTCTGTCAGTTTCGAAGGATTGATATCGTTTACCTACTGGCTAAATTCACTATAAAACTGATTGTATTGCAGTAGGATAAGTGGCGAGTGGCTGGATGATAGTTTAAAGCTAGATTTAACTATACAATTATTCATAGGTATACCGTTCGCTATGAAAAAGTGGAATCCATCGGGATTTTTTCTAAGATCTTTTGGCTTATACGTGGGTTCAGCATTAGTAACACATCCGTCTTACGCTTGGTTCGCATTCCAATCACCACTTACGATAAAAAAGTATTTTCAGGGGTTGGACTGGATTACATCTTAGGGTAGAGCAAAAACTAAGTTCAAGTCCATTTAGGTCGAAATTGGGGCCCGTTATGCTACCTACAAATCACGTGTGTGTATATGTTTTATGTATAGTCTTGTTACTCTACCTCATATATCAGTCGTCAGAGAAGAACGACAATGGTTTGAAAGAACTCTTTCATGATCATCGGTAGGTACGATAAGACACGGCGCACAAAAATGGCAAATCCCATAACAGGGTTTTTACTTGTAAATGTGCAGCTTGGAATTAATTACTTTAATATTTAGGAAGCTCATGATGAGATAGATGTAGCACTACTGAAAATAACGAGTGCTTCTTGAGTACAATACCGTCGGGATGAGTGGTGTCGTAGACACAATATTATTCGGTCAGTGAAATGGGACTCTGATATAGATAAAATGTCAATGTTGTTATATTAAGAAATGGTGTTATTTCTTCCTTGTGATTAAGCAAGCTGTTCCATCTTGCAATTCCGGTTCCACGCCGAGGAAAGGCTCAGAAAATAGCTGATCTTCTTCGTGTGGGGAAAGTCAGTTAGCATAGACAGGTAGCGAAAGGTGGTTGTCTGGCAAGGTGTAGTTTCAGTGTTATCGTTCCGCGTAATTGGGTACCCATTTTATGGGCATTAATAGCTATTCTAGGCAACTTCGACCTAGTCGAATTCAGAATTTCGAAGACACAGCCTATAATTCTAAAATTCCGTTTACCGTCTCGTTGTTATGCAGAAGAACCTTACTTCGACCCCTGGTCGGATATTTGGAGAAACTTTTATCGTCCAGTTATGAAACATTCTGCAACCACCCTGTAAAGCGACGGAGCTCTGAGGGACCTATCTTTCTGCATACCAATACTGACGCCTTGAACTAAAGCTATTTGCTCAAAATTTCCCAATCCAATACCCTACTGCAATCAATCTTCGGACAGCCTGGGGTTGACTTAAACAGGTTCTTGCATTAAACGTCACCTACATTACTGCTTTACCAGTGAATCTGAATATATTCTGCTGGTTAAACAATACAAGTTGTAAGATATTTAATAATTTACAGCGATGGGTAAGTGCAATTTTTGAGTACTTTCCCGTTGGAAGTACAATCGCGTCTTAAGCAATCTGATGCTAGCTTGTTGCAAAGATATCAATATTGATTTTATCGTGAAATCGTACCTGAATGTCCACATGCTCAAGTTTTTCGTATCTTAGTCAAGCGTAGTCTGACGTCACGACGCGCCAGGTAATTTTAAAGATAATTTGTGACGGTCACCGGCCTTCAGCAGGGTTTGACCTGATGGTACTTTATGTGTTGTTTTATGCAATTAAGCGAATTATTGAAGTAAGATAAGCCTTTAAAAATCAAGGCGCATTTTCTGTAGCTGCTGAGAAATATTCCTAGTGAGAAACCATCTTCGGCAGATACATCAAGTGAAGCTTAATACAAATTACCCCGATATGTCTACGTACCTTCAAAGTACAATTTGTTTGACTATCGCAGGCAAGCCTTTTTGCAGTCTGCAAACCCTCCCCCTTTACCACTGAGCTATTGGACTACCCGAGCTATAAAGCTTTAATTATTTTTATTAAAACAGTCGATTAATCGAAAAATTTAGTAATATTTAACTTGAAATTCTAATTATAATCATATATTGATTTATACGCTAGTAGATTTTTATATACCTCTAATTATCAATATTCCATTAGCGTAATTGTTGCATTTCGATCGTTTATTAATCATTTAAGAAACATTATAGTCCCATATATTGATGTTTGGCAGGTGGCAAATTTATTGTTCACTGGTTACTGCCAATTCTTATTAAGAAAATTTTACAGTTCCTTTTTGAGGTATAAACAAACATCGCTATGATTTCGGCTACGTTCCTTATTACAATATTTCTAGGTTTTAGTTCAATATGCTGTGGGAGTGGAATTGAACCTCGAACAACTTGTAAGTACAACTTGTTTAATCCGTATGAACACAAAAGATATTACAGTTTGATTTAAAATATTTTAAACTATTATTAACGTAGCCTAAAAATACAGTCAACTGGAAATGTTAAAATAGGTGTATAAGTTTGACTATGCTCATTTTTGTAAAACTAGACTATCACTTACGTTTGGATTACTTAGGTGAGCTTATTGACGATATGAAAATGAAGTAAATTATAGAGAGTTATTTAAAATTGCTATCGTTAAACATAGCCAATACCATTTCAGTATCCGCATCAGAATGTGGGAAGAAAGAATACTTCAGTGACTGTGGCAGTTGGTGTGTTCCGACTTGCGCCAAACGTATTAACAGGGACTGTGGCGAATGCGTTTCTGGTTGTTTCTGCAAACGTCCTTATCTACGATCTAGCAAAGGAGCCCACTGTGTCCGAACTTGTCCAAAGAGAAATCGTTCAAAGCATCGCCCGTTGCCTGTCACTAACGTCACTACTGAGAAACCCTTGCGCACACGCGAAATGATCACATTTTCAGTACCCCGGCGATATATATTTAAATAGGTCTCTTATACACGAACAACAGTGGTAAACATAGAGTACGATAAATCCAATTAACCGTTGTCCATCATAAACCAACAACTAATAAATGTTGTTCGTAACCTAGTGGTTGTTGATCGCTTAATGATCTTACATTTTTATGACTTTGTGTTTTAAGTGTACAGTGTGGTTTATTAAATTTCTTATATTAGCCAAATTTTAGTTTTCTTTACTGCAAGTAAGTTCTAATTTGGCTTGTAAAGCTATTGTTTAAGGGCTGGCTGTACAGAACAAAAAGACATGGACAGTTGAATACCTGTTCTTACATATCGCTGTCTAGCGGTAGTTTCTGCCAAGTATAAAGTCAAAACTCTTCTCATTTGCATAGTATTCAGTTGTAGCATTCCCGTTACATTTAAGAACTTTTTTGTTGTTTGTTCAGTGTTGCAAACAAGAGATACCTAACTTTCAAGCAATGAAAAACCACAAGATTCTCACATCAATATAAGGAACCTACACTCACTTGAGCCTCCGATTGTCACCATAGTCCAAATAAGTGTTGTCATATTTTCCAAAAATGCCATGAGAAGCTTTCCAACAGGCTAAGGGTTTCCCCTGGGCTCCGGCAAAGCTAACCGATCGAAAAACGACTTAAGTGGTCGCTAAAATATTTAACCTGAAATTCGCGAATTTGCTTTTAGTTTTATACTCAAAGTACAACGTCTCAAAGTAAAGAACTACTATATTGGACAAAACACATTTTACATTAATTAGATCAGTTTCAGACGGCTTCAATTATATGACACTCTAAGAACTACCTATGGCATGGCCTCAAGTACCAATAAACTACAAAAATATACGTAGTTACGTATAATATTTGACAGGCCTAAAAACGCGCAGAAGGCGCCTTAAATAAACATAATAACGTACAAGGAAAACGTGGTCGAAAATTATTGGCTGAGTGCTGATGGATTCTTAACTAATACTAACATGATACGTTTGCTGGCTCTTTGTGTGGTTAAAATTGGATTCCAGGTGAATTATGACCGGGTTTTGCTAAAACATAACCCCACATTTTGTCGGCAGACAATGAAAGAACCTCAATCGTACTTGGTGCTGTGTGAAATGCATATTACATGTGTGCTTAACTTAATTCAACTATGAGTTATGTAGGTACTATATAGAAGAATATCCTATACTTAACTTTTGAAATAAACGAATGCCTTAAATGTGACTATTTAACATCGGTTCATAAATTTTGCGCAAAGGAAATCCGTTTATTTTATTTATCTATTTATTGTTAATTATTAATTACATTATTTTATTAAATCTTTACTGTACAGACGAATATCATAGCAATGCGTATTACACTTTTAACGCATTTTTATGTTTATTTCGATTTATATTATAGTCGTCTATTGCAAATAAGTTCACAAGTGCGATTTTGTTTGAGAAACCCACACATCCTGGATACATGTTGGTTTGAGAAACCCGACAAATCCTAGATATATGGGTTTTAAAAGTAAACGCACATGTATTGCGTCCTACCGTACAGGCGCGTGAATGGATTTGTAGAGTTTATAAAACCAATGATGTGACTTGCCATTGAAAACGGATTTTTCGAAAAATATCAAATTAGGTCATAGGTAGATTTGTCGGGTTTCTCAAATAAGTGATCCAAATGAACAATAAACCTGTTAACCTAGTAAGATGTGAAAACTACATAATTAAAAGTACATAAATAAATATTTAGCAAAAATGTTGTCGATGCGTTTCGTAAGTGGATTGTGCTGAACCGTGTTTGTAACTATATTTGTATCGGTAACGCAGAGTGTCGTGCTGCCCAGAAATGCTGACTCGTTATCTCAGCACATTCCTGTGGGTATTGGCCGGACGAATTGCTGCAAAATTTCTAAATAAAGTTTTAAGTAATATTTCAACAAGGTTAACAAATTATATTGCTGAGAACGAAACAATTCTGCATCTATTACGTTAATCGTATATGCACAATATAATAAGTATAAATACTATTAACAAAAGGGTGTTTCTAGTAGCTGGTTGTAGTTCTGAGTGCTGTTCTCTTAGAGTGGTCGATTTTTGATGAATTGAAAATGAAAAGGAATACAAATGAACACAAGCATGTAGCTCTTCGCGCTACAAATAAAACTTTTCAAAGTAATATAAAATATTGAACCGTTATAGATATAATAAAAACGACATGCTTAAAGCAGTAACTACATTTAACTTCTTATTGTATTGTTGTTGTTGCGCAACAAACAAGTAATAGTGACGTAAAATACTCGCAACTAATTTTGCAACAATTTTAAAGCCTGTAGTTGGGATTCATTGTGTCTGTACTCCAATGTTATTTTTAAATACATACTGTAGAAATGCAAAACTTTAGAGAAGCTACGTCAAACGCAAGCTACCAAGCATTTTTACGCAAAACATTTACATTTTTGAAATGTTAACGTACCTACCTGCTGTAAAAAATCTCTAACCGGCAATGAAAAGGGTTCCGGCTTCTCAATGGAAAAGGAATGGTTCGAAGATGAACGCCACGACAGTTCAAGCACTTCTGAACTGACATTTAAGGGATTGGCGTGAGACACAAGTAGGCGAGGATACAAATAAATAAAAACAATATATATGAAATCTGATAAATTTATTGGAGAAAAATAACAAACTAAGTAACCATACGTATTGCACGAATGTCTGCAACCCAAGGTGCATATTTGTATTAAAATAATAATAATAAGGAAGTCTAAAACGCTTCTCAGGGATTTCGTGTATTCATTTCTTGTTTTTAATAAAAAAGTATGTTTTAAGGTACTACATTATCTTTTAAAATCTTACATTTACAAGATATTCAGCTGTAAACATTCTCGATGAGACTAACAGCAACTGCTTTCTTCAACATCGACATTTTTATTTCCAGGCAATTTGTCATAGCTAAAGAGATTACGAAACGTCAAAACAACATTCCCTCAACAAAACTTTTAATTCTCAAGGAAGACAAGTACAAATCGCCGTGACAGCGAAGCAAAAGCCAGGGGAACTTCCATTCCGGCCGCCTCGGAAATAGAGACGAATTCCGTGACAAACTTACACATCAGAGGTCGCAATAGTATATCGCTCAATCTAAATCCAAACGCAGAAATAGCGATGTACAGGAAATACATTTTTCTTTCGATTCAGCTCGAGTTAAACCAAGGATCCTCCCGGAGTGTTACAGGCTTCTCAGGAGCACTTCCAGTGATAAAAGACTCGTAATAAAATTTAAACCTTTCAATTTCCGCAACAAATCGATTCGTAGTTTAGCACCCCCGGCGAGCAGTCTATACGCTTTTTGCGAATATCCACCAAAAGGACAATTCGTCGCAATCCTACTGTCTACTCTGCCGCTGCAAATCCCAATTTGGCTGTTTGATTTCCCATCATGTCGAGTTTTCTATCCGTGGAAATGCAACGAATAGCTTCGATTTTACAAGGAAACAGTTTTTTTATATATTTGCATTTTTAAAACAAACTGAGGCTACTTGATAATGTAACGATAAATCTGATTAGTTAAAATATGATCATTTGTTACAAGTTGTACATAATCGTAAACACATTTACTACAAAATATAATCTCTACATCTACAAAAATTTGAAATGGCAGTGATGGTAGTTGACTTTTGACTTCAATTATAATGCTGTAGGAGAAGAATCTGGTGATGTTGCAACGAACCGAAAGGTATAATGGTAGGATTCCTCCGGAGAAGTTCGGAAACTGCAAACAGACAGAATGACAAACCAACACAGAACCTACTTCCAAAAACGACAAAACAGCTTAATGCCAGAAGTTCAACAGTGAGTCATCTCCTTAAATATATTGGTCAGATGTCAAAAATAAGTTTCAGATCAAAGATCAAGCACAAATATAACGCCAGTCACAACTAAAAAGTTAGTTATACTACAAAGGTCAGCCCTTCCAAACTTAAAAAGCTGAATGCTGCTGAGTAGATAACCGCCCTTGATGCTCAGGAACGAGTAAAAGCAACAAAGCTCATTTAACTCACGCTGTCCAGAGCCTTAAATACCTTAGGTAAGAATTAAGGTAACAGAAATGGTAGATCTAACTACTCTTTGCTAAAGATTGGTGGTCTGCAAGCCTCAAAGTAAGAGTTCCCAGCACCAATTCATATAGCGAGTGGGTGGCAGTGGTGGACCGGATCAAGGCCGTCAAAGGCCTGAGTTATGTCTAGAAATGTGGCTGAGCAATGCCTTTTGGTTTCGAGGTATTTCTTTTATTTTAGACCGGTTACTTGGCAAAGCGTAAGTTCTCGCCGTGAGCGCAAGTTGGACGCATCACTGTCATGAGCGAATTAAATGTAACAGCTGGACGTCAGCTAAGTCCGCAGGTCCACCAACGGCAACGACACTCCCTCCCTTTCGCGGAGGTCATTCCATTTTGCATTATAAAATGCCAACCATCACTCGCGGCAAGAACACACAATCCAGTGGCGCCCGACAAATTATAATTACCTATTTTCTACGTCTCTCCTGAATCGATTAACAGATACACCATCTTCTTACAGCAGTTCAGATCACTACATCAGCTCCAACCCCGGCAAGAACGAAAGAACAGACAACAAGTATAGTGGCTATGCATTAAAAGGAGTAAGGACTTACCTAACTTTTCTAGTGATTCAAAAGAGTGGTCAAGCTTTATCACTCAGTTCCGACGTTCAAGAGTGTGTGTTTTTTCTGAGGACGAGAAGCATTGCCATCTAGAGCCAAAACCAAAGAACATGTCAAGTCGATGCTTGTTCTCCCTAACAACGTTGAGACGGTAATAAAGATATTGCAAAAGAGCTATGGCAGCCCTGAATTCATAATTGAAGCAATAGTACAGCGAGCCCGGAATACGTCTTCTTTAATGGGCAAGGGCTAGTCTAGTGTTGACTTCTCAATTATGATCTGCTATCTGATCACAACTGTAGAAACACTTCAACGCCTATAGTATTACAGAGTAAATCGGCCATTAAGACACTTCATCAAACAAAGAGGTAAAACCACACCCTAATTACGCCTCAACAATCCTGTAACAGGAATTTTACCAACTAAAAGTCAGTGGAGGTAGGGGGAGTCAATTCGATACAGCGCAGCTTAGAGCTAGATGTTAATTGCAAACAAAATTAATTAGGGGGGGGGGGGGCAACACGTGTTTCAATGGACTAACAAGACCACTCTCGTTGAAATCCGAAATTGGAGAGCAGTTGCTTAGTTTTGGTGCCAACTGTGTGAGACGTCCCAGCCTAAATATCCTCAGACCTACCTTTGTGGTAGTTTACTGGCAGATCGCCGGGACACTTTATAAATAAAATACGCCAAAGAACAGTACAAACATAAATAATTAAGCACATGCAAATAACACAAATAAAAGACAACAAGGATTAGAATCAAATTGAATCTATTACCATTAAATAGACATGTAAATACTTGACATTAAATACAACAAAAAGGGGTTAGTATTTTTAATTAACTAATTATTAAACTGATTATAAAACAAAGGGGTTCACCCGCTGCGTCTAAAATAACAGCTGTTTTCCTCAGTTCTTATGAACAAACCTGAACAATATAGACTAAAAATAGCCGCAAGTTACATATAAATTTAGGTCATGCACACCAGTCTATAAACAGCCGGAACAACAATCAAAATACGTCATTAAGTATTTGTGAGGGCGTATCACTGTTTAAATTATGTCGCAATAAAAAATCTAAGCCACAATACCTGTTTTTAGTGTCCAAGCGATCCAATTTATTAAAGTACGACGTAACTGGTATGTCCCACAGCGAACAAGCTTCGCACAAAATGGCGTAGATAGAAGCGGTTTTTCAAACTATCAACCACAATTCGCTTCGGGTGTAGGGCGACGAGGGGATGAACACCTGTAGATGAGCGCTGAGCACGAGTTCTGGCAAAGGCGAACATCGGGGTACCTTTAACGACCAGTACCACCCTTCTAATAATTGAGCATGTAGAACCTTTGTTGCAGTGATGTTTTTGCAAATGATGCAACGGTACGACGACGAAAGGTTTGTTGGCTTTTAGTACTGCACATGGCAGTACCCGGTAAATCTACCCACAAGAAAAGAACACACCCACAACTACATTTCAGCGTAGCTTCAGACGACGAACAATGCCACGAGATGCGGCCAGGAAGGTGCCAGAAGATTGCTTCACTTGCTGTCTTGCTTCTACATTTATATCAATTCCAGGGTTGCACCACATTGCATCAGAATGTGCAATCTCCACGTGCGAACAAGCATGAGGTCGCCTAGCTAAACCGACGCCAATTATGACGCCATCCGCCAGACGAACCAACATCGAAAAACGTGCATGACGAGTTCTTCTATGGGTGGCCAATTGCAACACTTAAAGAAAGCTACAAGAAATGAAGCGGCAAAAATAGGAATCTTTACAGGGTGGTTGGAGAATGGCCTTGCTTCGATAGAGATCTGCATCTTGTAACATAAGGGCAACGGATGTCGCTTACTATTTGCATCTGACTGAAATCTTGTCTAAATAAACTGAAAAGACGCGGAAAATACGAAAATTCAAAAAGGCAATGGAGGCTTCAATTGTTTTGTAGCTACCCTCAGAAACTTTTCGAATTGGATTTAAGAAGACGCTCAAACTGTTTAGTTTGTGACAAATGATCAAATTTCATGTTGGTGACGGAAAGGAATAATCATGTCAAACAAAATGGCAAGGGTACAAGAATGCCGACACATGCTGTGACTCAATCAGCGATTCAGTTCCAATGAAGCTAAAAGAAGCCATGTGTGTTGGAAAGTCCCATTCAGTTGAAGCCTGTCGCAAGTTCTAGTTCAAAATCCTCTTTTTCACTAAAACTAGTAAGTGCTCTTAAATCTTCGATTTAAATTTCAACTGAGACAGTGACACTAGCCGAAAATATAACTTTGATTCTCCGATTTACGAACCAACTCAAATCCTTCTCAAGGTGCTCCCTGTTGTGTTAAGAGCACCGAAATGAATACGTAATTCCTTCCTACCCTTGGCAAGAGATTCTTGGCAGGCGGAGAATATATTGCTAAATATAAAATATGTAGCTTTCGACTGGAAGTGAACGAGAAGAAGAGATCTATATTAAATTTCAAATAAGCATGCAGTACTTAAAACTAAGGAGTAATCATAACTATGGCCATGATTGGTCGAAACAAAGTAATCATTACAACTCTCTGGAAATCATTTGTTTTCAAAATTGTAAATTTAACATTCGATATAAATCTTCGTAAAAAATATAAAAGGATAATCGATAAATAATGGACTCTGATGAAAAGTGCAGTATAAAGTAGATCCATAGCAGTTGTGATAAAAATTTTATTGCACTTACATTTCCCTGGTGTAAAACTGAGTTTGAGTTTAGAGCGCCACCTACTGCATTCTTATTTCAAATTTAGTATAGTTCAATCACTTGATAGAAATAATTTGAAAGTGTATCTACCGGTAGACCCACCCACTGGCTAGACAATTTATCTAAAATGCCACATACCACACACTTTTGTGTAGTGAAAGGTGTCCCATTAAATCACCTATAACTCGAAGAAAATTTTCATCTGGCCACACGCTCTTCTTCATGCCAGTAACAAAAACACCAACTGGGAGCTATTTAAAGAGTAACGAATAAATATTGACATTTCGCTTAAAACAGTGAATGAAATAGTTAATGTTGTCGACAACTTTACGAAGGCTATACAACGTGAAACATAGGAAGCAACCCCAATGCTTCAAATAATACTAAGGACTGTGCAGATGCAGTTAGCACAGCCTTACTAGAAAGAATGAAAATTGTGGAAGACCTGAAAGACAACTCGAGCTTCTCAAGACAAAGCTAAACTAAATAAAGCCACTAGCTATCCGAAACAACTACTCTTATAAAATTCAGAATGTCATCCAGAACTACCTGAAAGGTCTAAAGCCACAGAAGCCACTGTTGGCTTTGGTCCTCTACCTTAACTCGTGTATTTTAATATCGCATTTAATTCGCATTTCGCTACTATTGCTCTAGTTTCCTCACTGTTTTTTCATCTTCTGTTAATGCCCCTCTAATATGTAAAACTGAACTCAACCTTCAATGGCCCCATTAAATTGTCACACATAATCGTGCTTTAATTGCAACTGACTACCAACTCTTGCAGATCCTGATAGTTATTGCCTTTCTTGTAAGCTTTTAAAGTCGATAAAAATGGCGAGTATTTCTATCTTAAATTCATAATATGTTATATGGATTTCCTTTGGATTCGTTGCTGAACTGTCTCTTTACACCTCATTAATATTCGCCAACATCGCTCTCTGCAGCCTCATCTTATTTGTTTTTGATAATCGTCGCTAATATTTTGGTACATCTTACCGAAGAATGTCAATTTAATTACATACAAGATTCTACCATTATCTGACATGACTCCTTGTCTCCATTTTGTTAATCAGATCGTATATCCTAGTATTTACCTCTATATAACAATTTCTTCTTCTTTTTCTTTTACATTCAACGCATCATCTTGCCACACTTTGTTACGGTATTAAAAGAACTTTACGACACCCACCCAAGGTGAGCATCGCACCACTGAATCAGTCCTGGAAAACTGGCACACTTGCCCTGAAATCGGTTCGAAATAGGCTAATAGGCCACGGCTGGAACGCTCAGGGAGTCGGGCGTGAGTCACACGATACGTTCTGGGCAAGCGTGCGGTGGCATAGTATATACAGGGTATATCGAAATTATGAGGGCCTGGACGGTTAGACGGGAGCGAAGCATGCACAAATACTCCGCCGATAGGATTACTCAAGAGTTGCAAGGTCAAATAACAATTTCGGGAATGCCTTATGCAAAGATTATAATTAGGTGTCAATCCGACCACGACTGCACAGCTGTCTCACTCACCTGCACGCTCACAGCCTCCTCGTTCCGTCGTACAATAATCCGTACAATAAAGGGGCGTCTATCTGTAACAGAACATGCACAAGCCGAAACAAACAATAGTTCCCTTAACTAACCAATCATATATTGAACTTCGGGTTACAATGGGCAGCAGAGTGCGTCGCCCTGTATCTAAACTTAACCTATAATTAAGGGCACCAGCTGGCACGCGCGCTCTAAACTTAACGACAGATGTTGCACATTAGTGAACAGCAATGAGCAGTAATAGGTAGTAATGAGTACAAATATGCACGTTGCCTCATGCGGAGGGCAGCGAAGATTTACATTAACACTCGCGGCATGAACAGTCTGCAAGTCTGAATGAATACACTAGCGCAGTAATGAGTAGTAATGAGTACAAATATGCACGTTGCCTTATGCGGAGGGCAGCGAAGATTTACATTAACACTCGCGGCATGAACAGTCTGCAAGTCTGAATGAATACACTAGCGCAGTAATGAGTAGTAATGAGTACCAATATGCACGTTGCCTTATGCGGAGGGCAGCGAAGATTTACATTAACACTCGCGTTCACAGCGGTAATCAGGTTAAAGGCACATACCTTAATGCGTAGGCGGCGAGGGAGCCTGGTACAGTTGAGTTGCGACGAGCTGCAATCGTAGGTGGCAGGTACAGTCGTGTGCAAATAAATCTGGGACAGTGTTTTTTTCACATGCAGATTCAGTTAAGAATTTGAAGAATATTTCCATGGATTTCCTCTTATCAGAGAGAGTTACGGGTTTCAGTACCTGTTAAAGGTTAATGTAACTCTTTCTGATAGCAGGAAATCCATGGAGATATTCTTCAATCCTTAACTGAATCTGCATGTGAAAAAAACACTGTCCCAGATTTATTTGCACACGACTGTACCTTCGGTGTTACAACGGCGAAAGGGGGTGAATGCACAACCGCCTCAATGGCGACGGGAGACGCGTCAGGACGCGTACAACGGGACGACGAAAAGAAAGGGGGCCACTATCGTTCTGCTGAACCAAATCCTCGTAGGTCGAGATGAAGGGGGCACGACCCCTCACTTACAGTAGCAGGAACTGGGCTCCAAAAACACCCACGTTACGCCGGAGACCACTCGACAAACTCCGACTCACAACCACCACACAAGCGCTCTCTGCAACGGGCTCCGGACGACTGCCACTTATGGCGAAACCGTATATCACATACGTGCTGAAGCAGCACTTGACGGGAAAAAGGCTGACGCCCCCGCCAAGGGCGGAAGCGCCGCACGAAAGCACACACTCTGCGACCTCTTGTTCGTTCGACGGCTCTCGGCTGAATCCCCCAAGGGAAGCGTTCGCAAAAGGTCACCTTGGCCGCGTCCCCCACGTGATTAAACCTTGGCAGCCAATCGCAAGGCGATAAAATGAAACAAGCCAATGCGGGCCACGATGGTATCACGCAACAACAGCGTGCTATTCGGAATTCGGAAAAACGCCATCAGAGGAGAGCTCCAACCGACGAAAACTACTGCTTTTGGGGCTAAATATGTGCGAAATCGTGATTCTGGAATTAGGCGATGGAGCCAAATAAAGAGCTAAAAGGGCTTAGCATACGGGCACGCTGCCCTAAAGCCTAGGTGGCTATTTAAAATACCAAAATGACCTAACTAACGGCGTGAAATGCAATTAAGCATCTGAAACAGCAAAATGACTTAACAACTTCTCAACCGATTTTACCTGTGCATATAAGATGTTTATAAAGTAATCTTTCCTTTCGCTAATTATACTGTACCTGTTCCCTATTAAACTAACAATATTACCTTCATCTTTCCGTATCTTCTTAATTTCTTTACAAACGTTCCAAACTTCTCGTTCCTTACAGTTTAATACCCGCAGCCAGGTCTAGCCTTGCCACTGTTCCCCGGCTACTATCTCCTAGAAAATAGGCACTGTGAAAGGAACAGGTATAAAAGGAAAATGTCAGGCCTGTCCAAGTCATTTCTACACCCAGCTTCATCCGGCGAAGCAACCCGCTCTGGACGGCACCTGAAACCTAGGTTCCTCCAGTGACCAAACAATTTCCGACTAGAAATCAAGCACTTTCGTAATTAAACAAAGGTACAATTTACGGGAAAAGCGTTCTCCGAGCCAAATTAAACCAAAAACTTAGTATGTTTTAAACCCACAAGTAACTTGCCGGTCATATAAACGTTTTCTGTTCAGAAATTCGCTGACAGCTCGAGGTTCTATAAGGAATTCCGGCCCTAACAGCTACAGCCGTGGCGTAGATCGCCAAGAGTGCATTCTTACCAACGGCATCGACCTGTGTCACAGCGATGTGCATAAGTTCGCCGAACGACCAGGTGGTCTGGAGGCCAGCATCAAGAAATTACTTAAAATATCAAGTTTAGTTATTTAGATTTTGTACAGTTATGAATGCAATCCATTATTATGAATAAGAGTTGATGAAATGTAATAGGATGTTAATAAACCAGTTTAACCACCTGGCCCTCGGCTTTTCTGAGCTACACAAAAATGGCATTTGCAATCCGGAGAAATTCGTTTAAAAACCCCGTTACGTTGCATCGATACTATTTTCCCCTAATTATGTAATGAGATTTTAAGCCATATGCTCGTTAAACATAAGATAATTTTGAGAGTTTGAGTTTGAGATGTGTTTTTTTGGAACCCCTCCCCATACCATATTTGTAAAATCATCAAATATGTTTGTTATTTCTAAAAATAGATCACATACAAAACCTACCACAAAAACTCTTTAGTTTGGATTCGCGCGTTGCGGCGTCCCGCATTCTAACACACTAAGCGTAACTTGGTACCGGTTTGGTTCTTTCAGCTGTGGCTGTAACTTGATGCAGTACGCGTTTTCAACAAAATAAAATATCTTATTTCAGAGTAACTGAAGACAAAGTACCTTAAGTGCGATTTCAAGCATTGAATACGCCCATTTCTGGAAGCTGAGATCAAAGTCGTCCATAATAGAATCTTCTCAGTGTATCTCTGGCGTCATGGTGGCGCTTTTCTTCCTCTCTACTGATTTGACTTTCGGAAGCAAACGCCTGCCCTGTCAATTTAAAATCACACCCATTACACTAGCTAGCATGATAACCTTGTAAATATGCTTCAGGCAGCAAATGGATGACGGCCTAAAATTTTACATCTAAATATGAAGGTTACCGTAGGTATATTGCTATTGCAAGTATTACTCGACAAATCTAAACTTAAGATCTCACTCAAAAAGTAAGACAAATATGTGCCCGTTCAATATTTTTTAAATGCACCAGGTAATAACACACATCAGTTATCAAAATTTCGACGTAGATACCAAAAGCGCCATTAGCTTATAAAAACAAACTACGAAAGTATAAAAGTCGAAAATATTACTCACATTATTTATTAAGAGCAAAAATTAATGGGTGGTACTGAGAGTGGCATCGGTAGAAGTGTATGAAAAGCAGTAACCCGGCGCTTTCAGCCTTCAAAACCCTTTTATGCAAAAATAAGTCTACTGATGCAAATTGCTGGATTCACATTTACCAAGCATCGCTAAGCATGGAAAGTTTGTTTTAACCACGAATACAAACTTTTATGCTAAAAATATAAAGCAATTTCTCGACTCCAAGAGGTTTAACCCCAGCGCTATTTGTAAGGAATACTTTTTCCTCTCTTGGTTTCATTACGAATTTTGAACTTTGGAGAGATTAATTATTTTGGGCGATTTAATCGGGATGTTTCCGAGAATAACGCTCATTTTTATTTCGCAGGAGTGAAATATCGACATCAATAAATTACCTCTGCTTTACATCGAGATAACAAAAGAACTTACAGCTAGTGCGAGGCTCCAAATTAAATGATTCGCCGGAAAGATTAAAGAGCAGAGCAGGCCATACATTTCGGAAAGAGTCTTCAACGCGCGAACGTATTCAGCTCCGCAAAGCGCAAAACGAAGCAAATGCAATTAGCTGTTTAAATTCTTTATTGTTTCATAAATTACAAAAATCAGCAGTACTCTACACTCTACCGCCGGGAAAGGCTCCGCATGTAATCGATCCTTGCCAACTCTTCCGACAGGGAGGCAATCTGTAAAACAAATCGAATATTGATAAGAGAAATACGAAATAATTCCGCTTTGTTGTTTCAACGGCCCGTCGATTCCATAACGCCCACTAAACGACAGTAATCGCACAGATAAAAATGGGAAAGCACACTCGTATACCTAGAGTACATATTTCCAAAGTAGTGTACTTATTGCATTACCCGCACACGTACCAACACATTTGCTGTGGTATAAACTTATAACGGTTATAACTTAAAACAGATACAACAGCTTGGTAACAGTACAACCTAACGCCCCACTGGAATGCAGATTTTGGCGAATTTAATAGTAGTATGTGGTTACACATCAGTAGTTCTATTCTTAATAACTGTTAAACTCTATCTCTCACTGCTATTCATCAGCACAATTAGTAAAAACTACAAGTGAACTGTCAAATAATGCAATTTATACACAGAGCATATTCCTAATTAAATAATGACTACTGATATTCAAACTACAGCTAATTAAACTGAATGAAATTATAACTAGGTTGCAAAAAATAAATCAAAATGCGATAATTGGACGGCGATATCTATCTGGAACATAACGAGCAAAACTGATACCAGAATAATTTTATAAACGAGAAAGGGTAAAACCGAAACGACACTAACAACGAATCAAGCTGGTTTACGCACACATAGAACTGTATAAATAATAATAAGTACACTCAGAATAATTAACGAGGAAAGAACAAAATGGCAGAAAGAAATGCATAGGTGTTCTACAGATTTTGAAAAAGCCTACCATATTGCAAATAGATCCAAGCTTTTGTTAGCTTCAAGTGATTCGTGGACTAAATCTCTCAAGATTGTAACATCAATGACTATGTGGATACAATTGCCGGCCGGCGAATTCAGGGAGACGGTGTGCAGTTCTTTAAGTACTAACAGTTAAATAAAAGAAACCAAAATAAACGCCAACGAATCTTTTAATTAACAACAAGTGTATCCAGGTATCACAAATAATTCGTAAACTCCCGTAGCATAAATATTCAAAAAGAAAAGCTGAAGGAAAGCACAGGTAGCAGTAACAATAACAAAACCACAATGCTAGTATCACAGTATAATAATCACAAATTCAGTATTATATCGTACACAGTACAGGCGATTATTCGCTAAGCATATGTTAACGTAGAGTAATAAATCCAGGCCAAAATTTAAAGTGCGCCACATAATACTAACTCGGCTTGCGGGAAAATTAGCTTATAACAAAAATTAAATGTACAAATATACATGAGAACAGTTTAAAACAGTGTTTGCTCCGTGGATGGAAAAACATTGAGTGCGTTCAGGCACGACGCTCGTGAAGCGAACTGTAGATAACGGTCAGAGTTCCAAATACAGCCTCTGAAATTCTGATGTAATTCGGAAAGGTACGGTAGCAATCGTGTAAAACACTCGGCATCGAATAACTATCCACATTATTAAATGAATGTACATAAAAGCAAAACTAATACCTGTTACTTAATTCCTTTCTGCCCACTAGAAAGGTCGCGTAACTTGAGCAAATTCGTGTGAGGTAGAGCCCTAAACAGCTTATATGAAGGTCGGGACTGACAGGTGATTTACAAGGCTCATATGAGGTCAAGGTCGAAGCCTTCAAGGTGAAAATACCGAGAGCTCTAAACCTGTGCCTATAATAAAAAGGCCCACAATATAATCACAAAATATCTTACCCCAAATTAGTTGTGGGCCACATGAAGAATAAGTGGATCAGCAAAGCACTTTAATCCGCCTGAATTGATATGAAGAAAAATGTCTCAGTAAATATCCAGAATTACATAAGCCGCCAACATCAGCGAGGGCAAATTCCACCAACTATAAACTGCATGCCCGCAGAACCACTGAAAAGTTTAAAAGGCGCTAAAACTGTTCGCCGTCACAGCATCGAACGGAAAGGAACACACGTCGTGAACAAAAGCCACTTCATGTCGCGTCTTGTGTCGATAAGGCCAATATTCAACTGGGCGAAAAATACGCGAAATTCAAAATCTGTAATACGGACACCGGAATAACCTAACCAGCGCGCACAGACTTGCGAAGTTATAGAAGCGCGTTCTAAACGTAATAGTTTGCTGTTGGACAAAGATGCGTCCTGCCACCCATGCTGATCCTATTGGTGGTTGACTGGGTGATGAAGGGATTGAAAACAACTTGAAGGCCTAAAATATGCTGACTATCTGCCTCATCGCCGGAACAGTTAATCATCTGCAGAAAAAGTTAGCTACGCTGAAGATGATAGCTGATACAGTACGTTTGGAAATAAGCATAAAAAACAAAAACTTTCAAAATAAAAGCTGCGGAAAGAAAAAAGATAACATTGAATGGAAAAAAGATGGAAAATACTGACCATCTTAATTACCTCGAGTGCATATTGATGGAAGAGGATAACTGCCAAAAGTGTGTAAAAGTGCAACCTGTACATCATTCTGTGTAAAATATGGCAAGCCAATTAGCAATGAAGCCAAAAATCCATATTTCTAATACCAACGCCACAAGTGTGTTTTATACGAATCGGAAACTTGGGCTTTGACAAAAAGACAAATATAAAAATAATCAGAGTATCATAAATAATGTTTGAGACGATTTGAGATGAATCCCGAAGACACATTGACCTAACCAAAAAACCAACACAGAGCGATATGGTAGAACAAGAATGGACTCAGTAGATTGTAATCAGAAGACGTCGCTGAAAGTGACTAGGTCACATTCTGAAAAAAATTGTCCCCGACATAATCAGACAAGCACTCTTCTTTTGTTTTATGGCGTGGTTTCGACCGAGGATGATTTTCAACTATTTGTTCAGTGTTGCTGCAACTTCTGTGTTTTTGTTTGCCATCTTCGGCGTGTAGCAAACACTCAAATTCAATATAAGGGAAAAGAAAAGGCAATTTAAACAAACAGTTGGCAAAAGAATACAGCACTCATACCTGGTCTTGAAATGAAGTTAAAATAACGGCTCTAAATAAGAAGAAATGCAGAGAATTAGTGTGCAACCAAGAGAAGACGTAAGACAACCTTATCCTCTGTGACTTGTGTCAAAGAAACGTCGTAAAACGCCTCTTGTTCCCGATGGAATCATACGACTAAAAAAGAAGAATTTTAAATACGCTTGTACAGTCGTCTTCATTAAAATGTTGTACAACATTTGTGCTTTGTGAATATAAATTAATTACACCAAGTTCAAAAAATTGTTGAGGACTGTTCAAGAGAAACACGTTTGAATCGTGTAGGCGTGAACTGAGCATCATGATATTTGAATGTGGTCAATGAAATTGTTTACTGGCGTATTAGTGAGGTGTCTATCAAACTTCTTTGCGATTGCTTCTTTGGGTACATTTATATATAACTCCTAAATGGCGTTTACCATAGAAAATCCATCAAAATAATATGCTTACTCTCATTCAATTTTTACCCGCCGAAGAACGTCAACCACTAGAAATCCTTGAGAAAATGAAAGCTTTCGATGGCGACTATAGTTATTCTCACACGGCGATAATTTAATGGTGCAGAAAATTTCGACAAGGAAGAGAATCGACTAAAGACTTGGCTGAACCAGGGCATGTTCAAGGTGCAATTCCAGATGAAAGTGTGAGGCGTTTGGAAACTGCTTTACATGCAGATAGACGCATTAAAGTCAGATAACTGTCAGTAAAGATGAACATCAATATAGGGACCGCTCATGTCATTATTCATACTACGTGATGGGACAAGTGGGTGCAGCCAACTGGACGCGGCCATCTCGGCGCGGCCAACTGGCCGTGAGCCAACTCGGCGAAGAGACAACTGGGCGCAGGGACAACCCGGCGCGAACCAACTGGGCGCGAACCAACTTGGCGCCAAACAAGCGGGAGCGAACTAATTTTGAAACGCAAGTTTTTAAAGGAAGTACTTGTTTGCTTATCTGATGAGAATCTGCTGGCTGTCAATCCTTATCCGCACAGAAATATTATCATATATAATGCAACTAGTGGGTTCTTGATTATCAAATAATCATTTCTGTTTACATGAGATATATTGTTTGGCAATTTCGCGTGTCCGAAGGACGAGCGTGATTGCCTAAAACAATATTAGAAGTGGAAACAGAAATGATTTGATAATCAAGAAGACGCGAGTTGCATTCGGCTAGATTATATCACGAGTCAATAAACAACGCTTGAATAGTGTATTTTAAATATTAAAAGTACAGTTAATGTGGTTGTTATGACAATTGTACTGACAGCAGGTAACGTGATGTTTGTGAAGGCGTGTGATTATCACCTATTAATCAGGAAGGTATGTGATTGTCAGTTGCTTTGTACATTATCAAAAGTTAGTACATGCGTAACTATGCATTTTGCCGTTTTTCATTGATTGATGTTAGAGGGAGTGGTATAATCCTCCTAATACTTTCTGCAAGAAGTGATTTAGAGCTTTCTCGTAAAGCAGATTAGATGAGACATTATACTTGCTTAGACAGGGTCATTTCAGTTCTTTTACGATACGTTTATTTTTACAAATAGCAAAGTTATAAATGAACAGAAATTCCACAAAACAGAAAATAAAACAAATTCCAATTCCTTATTTAGATAATATATCCTGATTTTTGTTCCCCGCGCAAAATAACCCCCGGACAAAAACCTCAACATAATGTGTACATAATGTTCAATTTTCGATTTGATTAAATGGAAATCTTCGTTATTAAAAAACTGATTTGCACATTTTGTAAATATATATTGAACCGACTAATACACAAGAAGCTGCTTCTATTCTGCTGATAGGTATTTGATTAACAGTTCAATTGTATTGACTGTTGGCAGAAATTTTTTAACGTGTTTGCAGCATTTATATAGCAAATTCTCTATAAAAAAATTAATTCTCAGTAAGTCGTTTATAATGTTTTCTTCTATAAATTCTGTAAATAGTACAGATCCTTCACAAGCAACCACAATTCTATATAGTAATTGCAATTCTATGCTTTACTAACGTTTTATAGTCAGTAATTTAATAAAATATTCAACAACAAAATTCTTAGAAATTTTAATTGCTAGGCTACTTGCTACGACGTGAAAGAAAAAATAGTCGCCCGGAAAAAACGTCCCAGCAAATACCCCAAAGAAAAAATGCTCCCAGAAATAAATTCTCCTGGAAAGCCCAGGAAAACAAAATGCAAGCTACAAAATGACATTTACAATTGACAACTAAGTTTTACTTTAACATTACTATTTTGTTAAAAAAAGTTATAGTATTCAATCTAGGACGAAAAAAAACGGACAAAACCCCCCGAACTAAAATCTCCCGACAAAGAAATCCCGGACTAAAAACCTCCGTAAAAAACTCTCCTGGCAAAAAAACGGAGAAATTAATTTAAAATTGTTTTCATTTCTGACTAGTCGCATACCTCAGTGCGTACACAGCAATAGTTGATCCTTTTATAATTTCCTAATGTTAATTTTCATATATCTGATACGTTACGAGACATACTGTATATTTGAAAATTTAAAAACGTATGATATTTGAAAACAAAGAAACAAACAAAAGAACTGAGACGTCGAATAGAAATGTTGGATTTCTCATTTTCCGACTGTAGGCCGGAAATTAAGAGTATTCTGTTTGTGTTTGTGTTGCCCTCAAAATGTGTAAATCATTTTTTTAATAACGAATAGTTCCATTTAATCAAATCGAAAATTGAACATCCTGTACACGTTTTTGTCCGGGGGGTATTTTGTTTGGAGGACACAAATCAGGATATATTATTTAAATAAGGAATTGATATTTGTTTTATTTTCTGTTTTGTGGAATTTCTTTTCATTTATAACTTTTTTTTTATTAATATACAGGCATCAACTACATAGGTTATTAGCCCCGGTACTATAGTATTACATTTTATTTGATAGCCCAGTAAGTTGTATAAAGTGCATGAGTTTCTCTGTGTTGGAACTGTCGTTGTTTAGGATTTCTGCGAGGTGGTTTGATGTAATTCCAGCGATTCTTCTCTCTTGTTCAAAATTTGTACAATGAATTATTAGATGCTCAATGGCGATTCTGGTGTTACAGGTGTTACATGTTGGCGGGTCTTCTCTTTGGAATACGTGTGAGTGCGTAATGCGGGAGTGTCCTATTCTTAGCCTAGTCAGCGTCACTTGTTGGCGGAGTACTGTAGTAGTGGTCCATGGTTTTGTCGTTGTTTTTACTGTTCTAAGTTTGTTTTGGTTACTATTATTCCATTCGGTCTGCCATTGTTCCAGTATAATTTTCTTTGTGTGTTGTTTTATGTCTTGATAGTATTGATTTTCCATTATTACATTTTCTACTTCTGTAGCGGATTTTGCCACCCGGTCAGCTTTTTCGTTGCCTTTTATGCCAATGTGAAATGGTATCCACATTAGGTATCCGTCTTTGTTATGACTGCGTGAGTTTTGTAGAAGCTCTCGAATATCCGATATTATTGGAAGATTTGATGTGTTTTGTAGGCTGGTGAGTACACTTAATGAATCCGATTGGACTAAGAATTTGTTGTTTGAGCTGTTCAATATTCGTATGAGACTTTTTTGGATAATGTAAGCTTCTGCTGTGAATATGGTTGTTTCATCTGCTAAACGGTATTTTTGACATTCGTCTTCGTAAATGTAGGCTGCTCCTATAGCATTTCCCATTTTAGAGGCGTCTCACTATTTGTTTATAGCTCGACAAGGAGTTAATAATCGCATTGTATTTTGACTTAAAGATGCCGGGTACATATATAACTTTGCTATTTGTAAAAATAAACGTATCATAACAGAATAAGCAAGTAACATGTGAGCAAACGAAAATTAAATCAAGCTTGGCTTTGAAAATTTAAACATATGTCGATTATTAATTCACATTATGTTGGATATGGACTATTATAATAACTGTCAATGTCAAATGTCAAATGTTTTGAAAGCCAACCTTGATTTCGTTTTCATTTGCTCACATGTTACAATGTTGCATCTGATCTGCTTTACGAGAAAGCTATAAATAACTTCTTGGAGAAAGTATTAAGAGGATATTATTTCTGTGCGGATAAGGATTGACAGCCAGTAGATTCTCATCAGATAAGCAAGCATTTACTTCCTTTAAAAATTCGAGTTTCAAAATTAGTACGCTCCCGCTTGTCTCGCGCCAAGTTGGCTCGCGCGCAGTTGTCCCTGCGCCGAGTTGTTCCTGCGCCCAGTTGTCCCTGCGACGAGTTGGCTCGCGGCCAGTTGACCGCGCCGAGATGGCCTCGCTCAATTGGCTGCGCCCACTTGTCCTAGACCGTTCATACTATTATCACAAATATAATGTCTTCGGCCCATTAAAACAATCACTAAAGGGGCAGCGATTCACTTCGGACGCTGAAATGCAGACTGCCAGCATTCAATTCAATTCTATATTCAATTCAATTTCAATTTATTTCCAAGACAGTACGGTAAGTACATGGAAAGCGTCATCAAACAAAAGAATCAATGTTACCAGCAGGGAATCTGGAAATTAGTACAATAGTAGGACTCATACATTAATGTTAATAGAGATTTTTTCGAATTAAAAGAAATTGTGCTACAGCTTCTAAACGTGCTTCTATTGAACAATGCTCGTACAAATATTTTGCAAGTAAGCATCTATGC
Source organism: Agriotes lineatus (assembly GCA_940337035.1). Lineage (NCBI taxonomy): Eukaryota > Metazoa > Arthropoda > Insecta > Coleoptera > Elateridae > Agriotes > Agriotes lineatus. Next base: position 78,088 of record CALNHX010003884.1, on the reverse strand, counting down.
CTACCTAGTTAATGTGAGTTGAGTAATAACACAACAACCAATAAACTTGCAACTGTTGCTGTACAACATATTTTTGAACATTTTGGTCTGATTACGTTGGGCAAAATAAGCGTTGGAAATAAGGCGATCTGACAGATTATCCAATAGAATATCTTCTTGGTGCCTATTGACTGTTTGCTCCTTTGCACAAGCGAGAAGTGGTAAAATTCGTACTATTACTTCACTTTATAGAAAAAAGTGTCCACCGAGGCACTATCTAAGTTTTTATATTTTACAAGTTTGAAACAAATGGGAGACATTATTAATAGCTTAAGCAAAATATTATTGATTTACGTACAAAGTTGGTGATTAAAGCTAAAACAGCACCGATGAAATCTTGCAAAGCTTCCATAATCTACTGCGGAGTACAGCAATTATTTATTAATTTCCATAAAAACCCTATTTTTCTAAATTGACTAAAAAAGTTCAAGAAGCCGTGTAGCGCAGTTGGTAGAGCGTGTTAGGCTTGCATTAAGCAAGTCCTCGGTTAGCATCCCACGGTGTGCAGAATTTTTCCGCAGCTTTGGCGATCGGTATCGAGTTCGGTGAGACCATTCACAGTTAGGCACCAAATTAACTGAGTTCAACTCGGAACCACCTACCTAAGAGATAGAGTAACAAGGTCAACACATCACCAGATCAGACATCTAACACAATGGTTGCTAAGCAAGCTCAAAAAGCGCGCTCCAACTATGTAACCCAAAACCGGGGCAAGTTGAGCACTGCACCGCCAGATGCTAGCGTACAAAGCACCAGACACTACACCCATAGGTAAAAGAGGTTACAGATAATACATACATACATACATACATATTAAAAAGTTGACACACACAAATAAAAATAATCCCAAACCCCAATTCGTTCTAGAGTAAAGTTATTTTAATATTAAAGTTAGTGAAAAGTGTTATTAGAAGTTCTGAAAAATAAAACTACAGCCAAGAGAGTGGCAAGCTGCAGGAGCGTGCTGAATTCTGTTTGGACTTATCATTGAACACCGATAATAGTCAAGCTCAGCTTTCAAGCAATTGGGCATTCTTCTTCTTTCGCTGCCTCTCCTAGCGGAGGTTGGCTATCATAAGGGCTACTTGAACCTTGGAGACCGCAGATCGAAATAAAGACGTGGTGCTCTTTCCGTACCACTCCCTTAAGTTTCTGAGCCATGAAGTTCTTCTTCTACCGACTGATCTGTTGCCTTGTATCTTTCCTTGTATAATAAGCTGCAGAATACGGTATCTGTCATGTCGCATAATATGTCCAAGGTATACCATTTTTCTTATTTTGATAGTTTTTAAAATATCCTTATCTTTATTTAGTCTCTTTAATACTTCGTTGTTTGTTACAAGCCCTCTAAATGAAAAAAATAAGTTGCGATATATCGCTTAAAACTAAAGATAAATTGGAAATGGCAGTAGATAAGCTCAATAGAATTATACAAAAGATAGCTTGGATGGCCTGACTATGAAATTATATACGAATATTCGCCAGATGCGAAAGCTACAATTGTAAGCAAAAAAAGTTGAGAAAAGCAGGCGCAACGACAAGCTATTCTGTGAAGAAGAGAATGCGGTTATTGAAACATATCTGGAAGGTTGATTTGCTACTGATGTAACTGAGTACGCACTGTGGAAAACCACAATTAGCCAAAATTGAATATGCATCTTAGCATCAAAATTACTTCTCAAACGCTTAAAAAATCAAAAGGGTGAAGCCCAGGCAGTTACAATAGATAAAGCAAAATTTGAATAAATAAACTTCAACAATAGGTAATGATGGTATTTTATAACGTAAAGCGAGGCATCAAATCAAGCGCAATTCTGCTAGAATTACATCTAATTACAAGGCATGAAAATCTCTGTTGTAAACACATGGAACTGAACGTCAAGTACGGCCGGTTCTACAACGTAAGCCTCCTCAAGAAGCAGCGTAACCATCAACCTCAAACCTGGCTCCAATAAGACCTACAAGAATCGCTCTACCAAAACTCCAAGGTTATTGACACCCAAGGATCACTAAACTGCATTCAGGACTCCTCGTAGTAATCTCCGACAGCAGCTAATCAGGTTAGGGCTTTGAAACTCGGCGTTTAAAATTTCGCCATAAAACAAGCTTACTAAAAGCATAATTAAATGATAATTCCACAAGGGAAATAAACGCTTACCAGAGCTCTGTCCTTTATTAACACCCAAAATTACAAACTGATCTACTACGTACAAACAAACAACAAACCCTTCGAGGTCGTGGTGGTGGCGCTAAAAATCCCTTCATACTAACATGCCTCAAAATTGTCTGACAAAAAACTGCCACTCGAAACGAAAAGCGCTAAGCGTCCATTTTGAAAACAAACGACGAGACATAAGTAGCAAAACCACCAGGCGTAGGCGGTTTGGTAAAAATCAATGTTGGACCAAGCAGGTCTTGGTTTATTATACCTATCGTAAAGTCAGTCCGAGGACAAACTGTATATTATTATTATTATTATTTTTCTTGCTATTCAATGTATTCAATATATTATAGCATTATTTTCATTGTAAGTTATTATTAAACTATTTGCGAACCTACAGGCTTTAAATAGAACTTTGCACTCACCTTCTTCGCATGGGCTTTCTGAACCTTCATCGCCGCGTTGATTCGGTAACTTTCGGCGGCGGTCATGCTCTCCATCTTCCCAAGCTCGGCCTGCAACTTGGTCCTCTTCTTCTCTAGCTTCTGCAAATCCACCTCCAGGGCCTTCCGCAGGTCGGGCGGCAGGGGGAGATAAACGGTGGCGTGGGACCCGACCGTGTCGGAGACCGCGTCCTGGTCGCTGGCCTCCGCGTGCGTTGTCACCGTGACGCTGTCGCATGCGGCCAGGTCCTCGATCACCCCCGAGAGTTCGGCGAACAGCGGCAGCTTGCTGACGATGCGAACTGCAAGTCATTAAGGGCGTTTAACAGGGTGAAATGGGTTCGGAAGTTTGATAGCGCCGCACGTGTCGCCGGCTTAATTTGTCTTCTTTGCCGAATTACAAGCAGACAGCGTGTCTGCTATTCGCGCGGAACTGGCGTGGGACGGGGAAATTCGATTGCGGGAAAAAGCGTGACAAGTCCTTTCCTTTGAAAGGGCCGAGGATCTAAAACGACTTTCCTTGCTTTTTGTAGGGCGGGTTTTATCGGTTTAATATTTGACCGCAGCACTTTAGGCTGAAGTCAACAATGAACAAGGATTTTAAACCCAAAGAGAGATAGAAAAAGGCGTTTTATGATTTTATGGCCTTTAATTTACCATCTTATTTAAATCGCTTACACAAGCAGAAAATGGGTACCACAGGGATCACATCTAGGACATATTTATTTTTATATTTTAAGAAATGTAAGTCAATATTTCTTATAAAAAAATCAAGATAATGAAACTATTAAAGGTTTGTTGTGATATTCAGCGTTTGCATTTTTAGACCGCATAAACTATATGTATGTCAGGAGTCGATAAACAGGTAAACTACAATTTAACAGATATTTTAGAAGCGTGACAATACTATATACAGAATTGTTTCGCTCTGTTTTATTACCACAATTGCATTATTTGAACTCCGTGTACAACCTCTACATTATACAACACTAAAACCAAAATTTTTGAAAATAAAATAGACTAGCCCTTTGCTAAATCAACGTCAGCATCTGATGATATAAATTATAACTACTTTAAATTTTGTTTATTACGCATATATTGGCACTATGACAGACTCCGTGTCGCCTTAAAGTTTTAAACAATATCATGTTATGTTTCAAATGACCCGCTTGATAAATTTTCGACTGCCTTCGTCGCGAATTCGGCGATCTCCAATACCGGACTTAGATCGACTAACTGGTCTGACGGGATTTCAATTTAAAATTATGCACTTTTGTCCCCAAAATTACTTAGTACGCAACTTTGAAGTGGCAGATAACTTTCTCGACCGCCACGTTCCCGTTTTAAAAAAAGTTCTTTCTGATTTTTGCTCAAAAAACTAAGCGACATGTTCCTACGGGGTGTCACGCCACGTACACATCTCTTTCACTTATACGGTATGTGAGAATTCTCAAATAACCGTTTTGAATGCAATATTCATTAAACATCTGCCATATGACCAAATTTTAGTACATTATTACAGTCTTGTTACAAACGGTTGTTAAACCAAGTCACATTTTCAAGTATTCAAGCTCTTCTATCCGTCATTGTAGACAGAATTAAAAATTATAAAACGTTAAATAATGATTTTAGTCCAAGTAAGACCTTAAATATTCACGCCAACACAGAGCACACCAGGCTAGATACCGACCAACAGCTGGAAACTTCAAAAAACGTGAGAGCTTGCAGGTGGTGGGGCGCCCATAACGAATTCATAAATATGACAAAGCAAAAATTTCTGATAACTCAATTCGCCGGAAAACACGAACAAAACGAAAAAGTATGATGTTGATGATAATAACGTACAAAGTAGAGAAAGTTCCATCAAGCGGTAGGAAAATACTTGTTAAGTTCTTCACTATTCCATGAAATTGACTCACCCCTTGGTTGGTGTTCAAGCTTACATTTTGTGAAAATGTTAAACTTCAAATGCCCATTCTAGGATGTGAACGATGCCTCTCAAGACAGCAATCACAAAAGCATAGTCGACACACCGTTACAGAAATCAAAGAAGCCACTTGCCTGTAACAAATTTTTTGTAATACCTACTTGTTAAATATTTCTTTAAGGACTGTTTACTACTGCGTAAGCAACCTCTTTACGGCCCGGCCGTAAAAAGTGTCCGTAAAGACCACGGCCTGCTAAATTGTTTGCCAAACGTCAAAGTGACGTTTGTCACACAAATCCAGCAGCAAGCAAGCCTTTAACTCCACATAGAAGAAGGCGCAAAAGACTGCTATAACTCCTGAACATACGCTAAAATAACTTGCTCATTCAGAATCTTAACGTCTTTAGGAATATCTTCATCATTTTCTACAGATGTCGTAAGTTACGAGCTGGTTACAACTTAAAACTGCTTACAACGATATACGAAATTGGAAATAACTGACATTTATAAACAACAGTTGCAACGTTCTACGCACTCTCAATCATTCTAAAACGTCATTACACAAACCTAGCGTTTTGATGAAAATAAATTAGAAAAATATAGATATGACCGAATTGTATGTAGGTATTACAAAAACTATTGTACAATACACGTCCGTTAGGGCCTTTACTGCCTCGTCAGTATTATTCGACTCGCTCTTCGAGCTCGTCTCACAAATTCTCTGGCTCGGCAGTAAAGGCTATCCTAACGGACTTCTACTGTAAAATACTATGATAATACACTTGTATGTACCATTTTGTTTGCAACTATTTATCAGAAACTCCCTAGCCTTTGTCTTTCACCGACAAGTCTCCAATGAAATGTAATATTTGTTAGAATAATTTTTAAATGTAACACCTTTTACGAAATCTAGCTTATTTACGATATAACTAACGACATCTTCTGCTTCTTTGTCGTAAGATTGCAGATTTTGCAAAAGCCTGTTTTACCGTCCCGCTTCATGTAAGAATCACTTAGTATTTTGGCCACTAAACAATACAGGCCGTGCCGTGTCACATTTGAGAATTGATTACTTATCACATGACGTCAGTTCTTTTGCACCAAGCCGGCGGTAGCATTTCTTGGTTGCATGCGGTTTCGCACGTAGGGTTGTGGTGAAATATGGTGCAATCTCGTGCAATCTTTGCCACAGCAAATGGAGAGTACGTTTGGGGAAACGAGATAGCAAATGACGCACATTTTGCATCATGTTTCATTTTATCGGGCCCCCGAGCCAGTTACTCGAAGCATACCAAAGTGAACACAAGTTGTCGTTGGTTAGGTTGAGTGCTCTTGGTTGAGCAATAGGGGTGGTAACCTCGTTTTGAGGTAAGCGCAAATTGGAAGTCATAAGCATTCTGTTGATCGTTGTTGTTTCATTAAAAACACCTGGGGGGGGGGGAGACTATTCAGCAAAGGTTCAATTTTTCCCCGTTAGAAGAGGATAGTGGTGAAGTCGTCGTCGTAGTGCCTATCTCTTTCATGTCTTATCGTTGCGACTATATAACCCGTATCCCTTTAGGGGTAAATCACCCCCAGCTTCATTGAAACCCAAAGTTTACGTCGTTTTAATCAGTTCCCGACAATCGCCAGCCAATAGGGCTGCTTCTGCTGCGCGACGAATCGACTCGTGCTTCCATGATCCAGTAATCGCGCCGCCAGAACCCTAATTAAGGTACTGTGACGTAGTTCGCAAAATAGTTTACGCTGTTGCGGTGTTACAGTGACGCTTTTCGAAACAACATCATATGAATATGTAACCTATTCCTAATTTTAGTTCCGTTTGAGTACCTTACGTTTAAGTATTTGGGAGTTATTTGCCGATCTCTTGTAGCAGCGTACAAACCCCCTATATATTAAATACATAGAAATAACCTTTTTTCTATAGCACATGTTAAAGTGTGCTTTTATCAACTCAAAACAAAAGGTCAAGTTTTACTTTAACAGCAAGGGTAGATAAAGTAGCACTTTAACATCAAGGATAGATAAAGTAATTTAATTTTCTAACTTTTGTTTAAATTAAATATGACAGATTCGTATTATCGTAGCAACCCAATCTAGCTACTGACATTTTGAAATGTGATTGACTGTCCTTATTTTCTTTTGAAATTGTTAAAGTTCTTGCTATAGAAAAAAATATTGTATTATACACGACGATAAAGTTATTTCTATCCACTCTTGAATCATTAACGTCTCGACTTCGTCTCGACGTTAAAAATTCACTCGTGGATAAAATTTAACTTTATCGTCTTGTATAATAAATTACTATTGTTCTTGCTATTCAGTTTATGTTCATTATATACAGGGTGTCTCAAAATTGACGCCCGTGCTTTTGGGATTTGATTCAGGGAGCTAAAAGAACTCGAAAATAAAGAGTGGAAAATTTTCCGTTTGTCTTTTGTTAGCGAGTTATCAATTAATAATAATAATAATAATAAATGTCTTTATTTCACAAGAAATAAGTAAACAGAAATACAGTTATTATCTACTAATTACAATTAAATAATAAATTGTGAAATCACAAGGGGGAGTTCAGCCTTAATGGCTGCTGTACCACTCAACCCTTGAATTTATGTGAATCCATATGTAAGAAACCCGAAAAGGAGAAAATTGACAAAAAAAACACATACTTACTACCATCCACAATTAATAATATAAATAATAATAATAATAATACACCTACGTACATAATACTACTGTCACGAAAATCACACACTATTAACATTGTTAGATAAAATTGAAAAAAGTCTTTTTTTGAAAATGTTAATGGGTAAGCATTTAAGAGTAACTGGTAGCTCATTATAAACTTTACTAATATTATATGTAAAAGATCTCTCAAAAAGTGTGGTACATTGTTGAGGCGGCGTAATTAAGTCCTTTTTTCTTAAATTTAAATTATGCACGTCGGTTCTGAAGCGAATTTTGTTATATAAATAAGGCGGTTGTTTTTCTAATATTACCCTATGATACAAGACTGCGGTTTGCAAATATCTTCTGTTTTTCATACTTAACCATTTTGTATCAACTAATTTATGCGATATATGCTCATATTTACGTATACCGTAAATGAGTCGCAAGCATGAGTTTTGGACACGTTGAATTCTGAATTCTTTGTGAAGTATCTAAATCCAAGCATGGTCCGTATAACGGAGCACAGAACGAGAAGTGTGAGAGTACCAACGTATTGCACAAAATAGTTTTCACATTTTTGCTTAAGTATGACCTATGAGGAAAGATTAATTTTAAGTTACAATATGCTTTTTGTATATATTTACAAATTTGATCTTTGAACCTAAAAGATTTATCCATAATCAAACCCAGATTTCTAGCTTTCTTTACAATAGGTATTGCAGCATTGTCTACTCTTATTGGCGGAACTTCTAAGTCGTCATTGTTTTTACTTAATAACAGAACACAAGATTTCTTAGGATTTAACAAAAGAGCATGTTGTTGAGACAATTGTGAAATAGCACTTATATCGGTATTTATATTTGTTACAGTGTGATCTACGTCACTAGGACTAAAACTGTGATATAACTGAGTATCATCTGCATACATATGCAAATTGCAGTACTTGACACTACTATGAAAATTACTAATATAAATAGTAAACAGCAACGGTCCTAGAATCGATCCTTGAGGTACTCCTTTTGTAAGAACTCTAGATTTTGAAATAAAATTCGATATTTTAACTCTTTGTGTTCTGCTGTCCAGGTAATTTTTCATTAAAGTAACCGCATTTTTATGGAGACCTATGTAATGCATAATAGCAAGGTATTAAAAATTATTTAGAATCTCTCCATGATTTTTGTATTTCCTTCTCATACATATCATTTTTACCAAGAGTTTATAAATCTCTACTATGAAAAATGAATTTGAGTGAAAATTCTGGTAACATTACTGTTTAAGGCCAATGTAACGTTCTCTTATTTTTATGAATTTAAAATATGAACAAATATAATAAACAATATATAACAACATTCTAATTCAAGGCCCTAATTGATGTGGTCCGACGAGCAGTTGAAGTCAGAGAAGTTACATTTGAATTTGAATCGTTATATAGTCGTATTCTCAGAACCACAGACCTAAGAGATAGAGTAACAAGGTCAACGCATCACCAAGACACACACCTCACACAATGGTTACTGTACAAGCACTAAAGGCGCGCTCCACCTTTGTATCCCGAATCTGGGGTAAGTTGAGCATTGTACCGCCAGATGCCAGCGAATAAAGCACCAGCCTCTACACCGCAAGGTAAATGAGGTTACAGATAATACATACAGATAGTTGTATTCAGCGGAACCCATTCGAAGTACTGAAATTTTTGTACATTTTTTAGGAAATCGTAATTGCATACACAACCTTGTCCATTTTTTAAATTTCTAAAGGGACTTGCAAGACAAATTTAAATTTTTACGAAAATTGAGTATCAATATTATAGTAGGCATAGTTTACATAGCTTGAAAAACTTTAGTTACTAGGTGTCCCTAAAATATGTGAACAGCTCAATAGCACAAATTTCTGTTAAAAATTATTACAGCATTTGATCGAACCGTTAAAAATTACAATAAAATTTGTTGAAGAACATCTAGAAATTTCCCACTTGCGCAACAAATTAAATGAGGCTAAATCTATTTCTTTGTCATAATCAGTCATGTATCAAATATGAAACGAATCGCTGAAATCGTTTCGTTATTATTAATATAACATCTGTATAAAAAAATAATTTGATTTTAAAAGGTACTGGATGCCAATTATTACAAATAACTAGTCGACTTTATGACCATGAATAGGCAATTTTTTGTCGGTGATAATATTTCATTCTTATCCAATTTTACAATTTTTATAAAGCACAAAATAAACATGTATATAAACAATTTTAAATAGTGTTATATACAGGCTTAGCCTTAGGAAACGTGTAGATAAAAAATAGTGTTTAACAAACCTAAATTTATTGTAAAAATGTATAAATTGTTAGCTAACCAACGGTTGTTGCTTTTAGATTGCTTGCTCGTACTAGTCTATGGTCGCATCTTCAACATTTGTAAATATGTGTTCTTCTTTAGTTAGCACATAGTTTACTTGGTTTTTGGTTTTTCTATCCGGCTTTATCTATGTCCCCTTTCTGCTGTCTTTTTTTTCAAAGAATATGTTTGATTTGTAAAACGAATCGTGTTCTAGAAATATTTTTAAGTATTTTACTCTGTTATTTGATTTACCTATCCTAAGTCTCCCATTAAACTCTTTTCTATTATCAGTCTGCTACCTGCCTTAATGTTGAAATCGCCTACAACTAGTATGTGTCTGTCTAGTTTTGTTCTCATCCAAGACTTTTGAAATATCCTCACATCATTTCTTGGAAAATAAACTTAAACAATATTTAAACATAAGCTTATTTATTTTTATGGTAACATAGAGCCTATTGATTTTAGTATCAGCACGTTTTCCTTCATCCTTTTGTGTATTACTCGTTCTATTCTGCTATGACTTGAATATTACTTACCGTTACAATATAACATACGACCTGACTCTATTATGACACACTTTTCACCTCTTTTCATTTCACTTAGCTCATAGTACATCATCCAATCGTTTTAGTCCTTTTCTCAGTACTTGTCTACGGTTGAAATAGATCTCACAACATACGACGCTATATTCAATTTGGTTTAGCAGCCCGATCCAACCCAGAGATTCTTACAACCCTTGCAATACTATATTTCCGACCGTTGCGCTGTCTTGGTAGTTTACTTTGCGTTTACTGGGCACTGCACATGTTTAAATTTTTAGAGGTATTAACAATAAAACATAAAACGACGGCAGTGGGAGTTGGTGAGTTTAACAGTAAATAAGTGGAAAAAAGTTGCTGCTAGCCTTCGAGTACCCTAATAGCGTTAGGGCCGAAAAAAATTCTGCAAAAAGCTTTACGCAGAAGTCCCTCGTAAGCGAAAGTTGCGACACTAAATACTTTGAAAAATTAAAGAATCTAGGAATAAAAATATTTTTACGTTTATAAATACTGAATAAGTAAAGGAAACACTTGCTAGTACGGATTACATCAGCTTGAAAATAAAAAAAATATATTGCAGGCGATGAAATCCGAACTCAGCGCAATTTCAGTGCCTGCTATAGTGATATCAACGCTTGGCAGCAGCCCGCGCGCAACCCACCACGATTATTTACAACAGGCTTATTGTTTCCCATTTTTTTCTCTTTTACAACATTTATCGTGCATCTGTTCAATTTCATATTTTCGTCAAGGGTAAAGTCTGAGCTATATGCTTCAGTTAAAGCAAAAATAAACAAAATTTAATCTTTGAAGGTGTTCACGCTGTATACTGCTATATGAACACATTTTAAGCCTTTATAATTATAATAGCAATTTATACCATTTCAAGCATATCAAATATTATTTTATAAAATATTCCAGAAACGTGCTGGTTTAATTTTTGTAACTAGTATAAAATAGCATTGGCCTTGATAATAATTTGTAAAACGGTATTAAAATAGTGTTAGCCATGATTTGAACACAATGTAATCAGAGCAGGCTTGGAAATAATATAAAACAATGTATGATCGAAGACAAACAATGGGGGAAAGAAAGCCAAGCTGTGAAGTGGTGTTAATACGTGAATAAATACCCTTTTCTCAATTCAGTGTGTTTGAAAATTAATTCTGTATCCTTTGGGTGTGCTGTAGTAGAGTGCAATTATTCGTAGCACCTTTGCAGAGTTATAAAAAGTGCTTAATTTGTGTATCGAGTGTTGGCTGGTTTTTCCGAGATTGTGTAATTGAACCCCTGCGAGCTAGAGGTAGGCAGCACCCTTCATAGGAAGTAGTTGAAGGTGCTTTCGCAGAGGTCGAGCTACAGGAGTCGTTATGTAAGCGTTAGCGGCTTGTATCGGCGGGCCAACAAAGAAAGAGGGGCTCAGGCATCGTGGGACTTGCTGGGGCTCAAGTTAAGGCCTAGTTTCCATTGGAAAAGCATCGGGAAGGTCAGAAAAGTTCATCATAAAATATTGAATTTAGTGATTTACAAGTGGCGTCGGTTCCAGCAGACGAGTTAGCTACGTGTTTTTTTTTGTTCGTGACGTGTATTTACTTACTGCAATTTTTATCAGCTAGGCAACGCTTTAGTTACATAATCACTGATATTTGTCGAATTATAGCGAACTTGTTTTGCGAATTGTGAGATTGGATCGCCATATTTGAATTAAATTTCCATTAGTTAAATAATATCCAGTATTGTAACGATCTCAGTGGTTACATCAGTGTTATTTAAAGCGTTTACAATTAAATTATTAAAAATAATACCATGATCATCAAGTTGATAGTAAATGAATTTCCTATAATTTATGCAAATCGAGATAATATTTTGCTAGGATGTAGAGACCCGACCCTTTTGAGATTAAACTAATTTATTTTAAATTATTATAACCAAAGACTCAACTAGGTATCCTCATACGTGAAGATCTGAAAAAATCTCGAAGAATGATTTTTACGCGATTACAATATTTCCTTCGTCAAGTTTAAATAAAAGACTGTCCCAGCTAAGGCACCTCCAGATTTCCATCTTCCATTCTTTCCCCGCGATTTATTGAATTTTCTGGCATTTTATTATGGTCAAATATAAAACTTCATGTTGTCGAAGTTTTTACTGTCTTTCGTATGCAGTAATAATTAGGGCTTATCTAAGATTGTTAAATATTAAAATATAAAAAAAAATAGAAAGACAAAGTATGATAATAAAACAGACATCAAACTGCAATCACTGAATTTTAACCTATTTTAGATAAGTACATTAATTTTAAAAACAGATACTTCATTAAATTATATTTGCCCCATAATGATTCAGAGAAAATTGTTTCTTTTTTTCGATATTATTTTCAATTTTGGATCATATCCACTTTCATGATTTGTTAAATATTTTAAGAATCAAGTACCTACATGAGAGTAATGCAAGAAACTACAATAGTATAATTTAGGGTGCCTTGATCTCAATTTGACGTATTTGTTTTTACCAGAGTACATACAAATCGTTGCCCCCTTTCGCTCTAAAGTACTTTTGAATAAGACATATTACTTTTATCCTTGTTTAACTTTAGTAACAACAACTATTTGAAATTGCTAAGTTATAGGTTATTTTTCATCATGATGCGCGTGTATTGGCGTAACATCGATCATTTAACTTAATCATAGATTAAATAAATACTATAAAAATTGCGCCGAATTTATTTGTACACACTAATACTCAGCACTCTTCCACTATGCAGATTCTAAAATGCAGGGCATAACAAATAGTTTTCAATAATATAATACAATAAAATACCTTCTAATACTTTTTTCTGGAACGTTTATGGATAGGTATGTCAATTGTAAAGTAATGCCAGCATGACAATAATTAATTTACTATGCCATTGAAAAAGGGAGGAAGCTATTTGTTTCTGTACCCTATAAAGGAGAGCTTCGTTAAATTGACATCAAGGCATGATCAATGATAAACATTTTTATGTACTTTTATTGGTATTTAGTAGAGATTAAAGTTATGCAGACATGCCACAACTCTATTATCGTGCTAATCTGTTAACAATATTTGACGTCAATACAGTAAACTGTGTCTCAATTGCTGGACTTGTTGAAAACTAAACCAAATAAATCTTGAGTCTTGTTCATCGTAATTAGGTACTTCAAAGACATATTCAGTGTTTTTAAATTACTAAGAAGAAACCGAAGACTGAAAATTGAAATATATGTAGGCGAAATTGATTTGCCATAACAAAATTTAAATTTCTAGGCAGGATATAAGATTTATGTTACATCGACGTTAATAAAGTAATGTTGGTGCAAGTCTGCAAGTGTACCTCTACCTCTCACGCACACTCTTTCTAATACAGGAAAAATTATTTGTTGTTAGTATATATAAGAAAACGACAAAAAACTTAATATTATTGTCATTATTAGACCATTTGCAAACATTCAGGTTTAGTTATTATAGTGAATGGAGTAATTGTAAATAATTGAACAATAATTTTTGTTTCAATTAAGTCGCAATTGCTTCTGTTAGATGTAATTACTTATCAGTTCGATATTAAATGATTGAAACAAATAACCGATGTATATCATCAGTTTTAAATAACTTCCGCTAGTCAACGAGTTCCTTTCTTACTTTCTTCTTTTGTATACGTTTTGTTTAGGAGTTTATGTGATGCTCATTCAGCTTGAATGCTTTGTTTGTGTATTTATTACACCATATGCTTCGAATTATATACGTAATAATGGCAGTGTCTGAAAAATAGTTTTCCATAAAAGTAGGCTACTAAAGTAACGTTATGTGCTAAAGAAATTTTCGCCAGTCTACACAGCTGATAAAGCTATGTCGTGGCTACTTTTACATTGTTATAAGTTATAAGAAATGGCGATCTACCAGAAAATCACTAGTACATTTAGCAAATTGTAAATAACATTTTTCAATGTTATTAATGCATGTGTAACTAAAATTGTACAGTTATAAAGCAATGCTTTGTAACCTAATGGATATTTTAGGGTATAAAACTTGGAAATAATTTCGACAAAGCTTGTTTTTTAAAAAACATTTTTGTTTTGCGTGTCCTATTAAGCAGTTGAGTTTTTACCCATCTACGAAGTTTGCGCTCGCCGCCATCTTAGAATACAGGTACCAATATTGCTTTTTCGCAAATATAATAATATTGGTAATATTTTTTACTGTAAAATTAAGGGCAAAGAGATTTTTACAAAAAATCTAATTTTGTGTGTAGACTTCGCAGGTGAAAAATACCTTAACAAAGAGATAAAGAGCTTCCTAGGAATTATTTCCGAATTTAAATAATTGGTGCCTGGATTAAAACTATACAATTAAAAAATTAGTGTAGGATTCGCTTATAATTTGGAATAATGCCATAGCTTTAATATTTGGAAAGTTGGACATAACATATTCAGGTCTGTGGACTAGTGGTTAGCACGTCTGATTAGTATTCGGGAGGTCGTGGGTTCGTGGGCCGTCTGCTTCGATTCAGGTTTTTTAGGAGGTTTTCCTGAGTCAACTGAGTACCTTCTTTGAGGAAAATTCCGGGGCAGTACTTCCCCAACCCGCCCTTCTCTCACCCATTCTGAAATTCTCCTTATTGGCTGAAGAGGGACGCAAGGTCCCTATAGCAGCCCGCCCCCAATTGGGGAAATTGAACTGACTTTGAACTTTTACCTATGACATATTCAATCTGTTGAATACGCCTTTTTTGAGCAACATTCGAGAAATTAGTTTTGATGAATTATACTGCAAAGCAAGGCTAATGAATTTTGAACAACTACTCGTATGTGTTGGATCATTATAGCAAAAATTGCGTATCTGATGGACGCACGGAGGCTTTACAAATCACTCACGTAATTCGTAATACCTTGAAAATTTCTTTCAACACACCATAGATCATGAGCGAGTTAAGGTTCTACTCGTATCTTACTCTGGGAAACGTTTGACTACTACTACTACTACTGCTCGATCCTTCGAAGCATGTCGACATTCGTGACTGCTCATTGTCTGGGAAGTCTGGAAAACCAAACATTTAAGAGTTCACGAAGTTCCAATGAAACATACAACGAGCATCCTTGTATAAATGAGTTTCCGAAGTTCGGTCCTCTCTTACTATAACAGCAATCGCGTTAGCGTTACTATGGTTGTTTCTACCAAGCTGTACTTATATACGTTTGGAATATTAAATTGCTGTTGGTTAATTTACTTCATATTTTATTTATTTACATGTGGGTGAAGCAATAAGCTAAAATGTAATTGAGTACTCAAGTATTTCTCTATATCTAATTAAAAATGTTAATAGTCTTATAACATACAGTTTATTTTAGACGGTAAGACTTTTGAGTTCTTATAAAACAAGATTATAGAATCATGACACAGCTTACTGTAAAAGAGGACCATCCAGCTCTCATAACAGATGACAGATGGACCAGAAAAATCACCGAATGGAGACCTAGACTGGGGAAGAACAAGTCTACAATAGAGAGGACTGGAAATGACATGGGCGTATGTCCAAAGATGGAATGTATAGGCGCTGGGGATGATGATGACAAATTTAAGCAACGACACGACCAGAAGCATGTAAAAAATCGTAGTAGAAAGTATGAAGTCCCTATAGGCAGAGGCATTGGCTATTACAAAGACACGAGACAAAATTGAGGACTGCGGCAGTGATCTATTGGCGTCGTAGCTGTGGAATCTAAACGAGTTGGAATAACGAAAAATTAAGTATAAGAGTGGAAATTAAAAATTCTACTATGGTATTGTCATATGCAAGCTACATGGGAGAAAATAGACGGCCTAGGAGGATATGGGAATGCATTCCTTCAGAAAGGCAAAGAAGCAAAATAAGTATGACATAACGGCTGAGAAGACACGAAAGGAAATGAATATTGAGGTACGATAGACGTAATTTGCAAAATTTTTAAAATAAGCCTTTTGTAGTCTTTGGAAGACACCATTTTCAGGGAGTAATCGATCATTGGCACAAAAAGTTGCCCAGAAATCTAAAACTTACCTATATTTCAGTCTGTTGTCTACTGCCATCTAATAGCATACGAAGTTGTGTCATCCAATGACCAATAAAAAGCATTTAGATATTTTCAGATACAATTTAAAAATATACACACTGCTACACTTAATGAAAAAGCCATAAGAAACTACAATATATTGTTATGCTTTTACTGGGATTAAACAAATAATTTACTCTATTACAATATAGGGGGTTCTATAAAGTGCTCGGATAACTAATTTTTATAATTAATTATGACTATATCTGCAGGGTTAGGTCGCTACATCCAAATTCAAATTAATAATTTGCTAACTGGCTAATAATTATGAAAAATTCTAAATACACAATTACTTGTACGCACTCTGTTTGTTACGATTTTTAGCTGACGCGAATTACCTGACGTCACTCAAAAAATTCCAAGATGGTCGCCGGGTGTCGCAAATTCGTAAACAACTTGTTTTATTTTAATTGTTTATTTATGTCCACACTGTGACCGTTGTTGCTATGCGAGAAATATTGAATGTAAATACATCGCGTCATAAAATAACTGACTTCTACTGTTGATTGCAAAACCCACACTAACAAACACATTCATTAAAGACGCTTTTTAGCTTGCAAAATCTGACCTTTTGTCGCTTCTAAGATGCTCCTAGGTGTACCTGGAGTCTCGCTGGAAGTCTCACGATGCTTAGGATACGAAATCGTAACCACCCCGCTGTTAGCAAAACTCGAATCTGCTCTCGATGTCGGCTTGTACTTTGGATCACTTTTGGATGTCTCTTACTCATGCTGGCGCCCCACAGCTGCGCTGCACCACACGTTCACTGCTCGCTTAGGCGCCTGGGCAGGCACTTACAAAACCACTTTGAAATGCTCTGGGATGCACTCTGACCAACTGATGCCTCGTTTTATCACTTGCCGAAGCTCAATACAATGGAAAAACTTTTACAAATCACCCTGAGCACACTCTCTCAATTAAAACACAATTTTAGGTGCACATAAATGTTTATTGGGGAGCTTCGCAAAAACACAACTGACTCTTAAAAGAAACTGGCCCCAACTTTTTTTTTACAGTGTTTTATTTTTATTTAGTTGCACGAAAGGCTAAGCCTACTTTGATTTTAATTTGTTTTTGCACAAAAAATAATGCTATTCTAAAAACATCATCAATGTTTGCTATTTATGACAAATATGAAATCTAAATTACTACATCTTCTGGACATTTTTACAATAAGTATCTGTATTGTTGGTTATGTTATCAATTATTAACAATTATTATTTTACATATGAAGCTACTAAAATGTGACCATAGCAATATGTATTTCTTCGTGGAGTTAGTAAAGCTTTTAATAAAATCAAGCGAGAGTTATCTCTAAGTAAGAAAGCAATTAACAGGTAGTTATTATCTGCTATTGAAATATTATATTGCATCGTTCGTGTACTTTTCGAAGGTAATCCATTTGCCATGAAAATAAAAAAATAAATACGGCATTCTGCTAAGTAGTTTAGTGTTGACAGCCGGGCGAATAAGTCAAGGTATTCCCATTTTTGAAAATGGATTCGTAAGGTGACTAAATACCTCGTAAAGGAGGTTTTAACTGGCAAAGAGCAAAAGCGTGCTCGTAAGGGTATTTCAGTTCAATGTCTTGGCTTGTTTAAGAATAATTATACATTGCTTCTTATTGCAAGCCTGGTACTCTATCCGCTGTGACACCGATGGCGACGTGGTATATTAATCATTAGTATTAAAGAAATGTTAAATATGAACATTAATATGGAAAAAACTTAAATCAGTGGTAATTACAGAAGCACAAACTCGCAAGAAAAGCATATAGCAAAGCCGAAACATTCAATACCTAATTGGATAGATAAACAGTAAGGGAAGGATTAATTGTGAAATTAGTGAGACACAAGAATCTTCAAATTAGTAAAGACACTATTTAAAAAATGTACTGATGGCACCTTTATGTTGCTGAGCATGGGTAACAACGAAAAAACGACTAAAAATTATGGGGATAAGATTTCAGAGAGAAATAGTAAAAGGGATCGCAGGGGTCCAATATGAAACTAAAAATATATGGAGGAATTAAAAGTAGATGCAGTAGGTGTACTACTACAAGAAAACCGGTGCGATTGCCAGATTATTTTATAAAAATGACAGAGGAAAGTGTAATAAGAAAGGCATTGAAAGCATGGTCGATAAGAGAAAGCAAAGAGAGAATCAAAGTACAAGAAGGGAAATAAATATAATACGTCAAATATTAAAATCCGTGTGAAGTTGTCTGTCTCCTATCGGACGCGTCCCCAGGTGGCGGATAGAGGAATGCCCTAACCGGTCTGACTCCAGCTAGACCGGCGGGTAGGTGGGAAATAAAACACCACCCGCGGACCAAAACAGACTAGACTGTCAACTAGACTAGCAACCTACTGAGAGTGTCCTCCAAAAAAACATGCTCAAAGAACCACGTCAAGCCTCGGAAATACGACGGACGAATTGACGACGACCCGGCAACGAATTAGGACAAAGAGATTAAAAAATAAAAACATGTTCAGAGTCGGAACTTGGAACATTAAATCCTGGAATCACAAGGACCAGGAAATAATAACGGAAATCTCCGAAAAGAATATAGACATCTGCAGCATCTCTGCAGTAAAGAGCAAAGGCAAAGGAACTCAAATAGTTAATAACTATATTTTTATATACAGCTGAAAACCGAAAAACGAAAGAGTCAAAGCAGGAGTAGGAATGTCACTACAGATAAAATTTTAACCGTATACTATAGAAGACATAGATTACATTAGTGAAAAATACTGAAGGTAAAACTAAAAATAGATAACAAATATTTGCATATCATAAGCATCTATGATCCAGGAAAGGGACGTTTAGGCGCGCACCTTTAGGCGCGCATTATTAGGCGCGAGCTTCTAGGCGCGAAGCTTTTAGACGCGGACGCTATTAGGCGCCTGGACGTTTAGGCGCCGCAACTTTAGGCGCGGGGGCAGTTAGGCGCCACATGAAAGAAATTCACATTATTCTTGATTTTGAAATTTTTTGTTACTTAATTATTGCAGTCATTAATGTTGAAGAAAAACTCAAACCGTCATAAACAATATATATTAAGCTTTTTACGAGCCTTCTTCAGTGTGTTCAGTGTTCAGTGTAAAGTTGTACAAATTTACATATTGAATTTACATTTTATCGATTATGAACAATTAGTTATTTACTTTTTGTATATGGATAGTTTAACGTAGTGAAATTATATGGTGTGTATAATTCCACCACGTTAAACTACCCATATACAAAATGTAAATAACTCATTTTTCATAATCGATACAATGTAAATTAAATATGTAAATTTGTAAAACTTTAACACTGAAGAAGGCTCGTAAAAACGCCAAATACATATTGTTTATGAAGGTTTTTTTTTCAACATTAATTACTGTAATAATTACCCAACAAAAAATGTTTAAATCAAGAATAATTTTTAAGGAGAAATGTAAGATTTATACGGCTGAATGTTGAAGGTTTGAAAAGTTTGTTTAGGAAAACAAAATTACAGCCAAATAATTTCAAAATATCCAAGATGCTTTACTGGAATTACGTTTCGTTTGATTTGGCAAACTTCTTCAGATTCACATATTTACATATTATGCATATTTACAAGATAAATGAGTTTCCTTGGATAATTTAAAACATATCGAAAAAATTAAAAACACTAATTATACATGAAATATTTAGAGGGAGGAATTAACACTCCCTTTCATTATTTTTAAATAGCATATATTTTGCAAAGCAAATAAAAATATTTGCCAGTCACGTTAGATGATGTATTGATGATCAATACGTTAAATAATCTGACGTTACTGGAAAAAAATTTATTTGCTCTGCAAAATATGTGCTATTTAAAAATAATGAAAGGGAGTGTTAATTCCTCCCTCTAAATATTTCATGTATAATTAGTGTTTTTAATTTTTTCGAAATGTTTTAAATTATCCAAGGAAACTCATTTATCTTGTAAAAATGCATAATATGTAAATATGTAAATCTGAAGAGGTTTGCCAAGGTAAACGAAACGTAATTCCAGTAAAGCATCATGGATATTTTGAAATTATTTGGCTGTAATTTTGTTTTCCTAACCAAACTTTTCAAATCAAGAATAATGTGAATTTCTTTCATGTGGCGCCTAACTGTCCCCGCGCCTAAAGTGGCGTCGCCTAAACGTCCAGGCGCCTAATAGCGTCCGCGTCTAAAGCGCTCTCGCCTAAAAGTGCGCGCCTAAATATGCGCGTCTAAAGAATCGCGCCTAAACGTCCTAGACCGAATCAGGTGGCCCCGATGCACGCCACTGGTGGAAATAATGTAATTTATTTTGACTAAACAATGCCACTTTATGAAATACTAACCAACATCAAGTTTAATTAGAACACCTCTAGGCGTTTTCCAGATTAAAAATAAAAAGTTAATTTTTGTTTAAACATCAA
This sequence comes from Agriotes lineatus, assembly GCA_940337035.1. Taxonomy (NCBI): domain Eukaryota; kingdom Metazoa; phylum Arthropoda; class Insecta; order Coleoptera; family Elateridae; genus Agriotes; species Agriotes lineatus. The sequence continues at coordinate 57,445 of CALNHX010003884.1, read as the reverse complement.
CATCCTGTATCTTGCTAACGAAGCAGTGTAGGTCCCATGTTTGTCTGAACTTTTTATCTTAAAATTGATCAAGGAATCACCCCTTAAGGTTTGTCTACGTACTAATTAACACCCTGTATAACGTTAAGATCGATTTGAATGACATTCGGTATGGCACTCCATTTGGATACCAGTCTTAGTTTGGAATTATACTGTACTGGCAATTATCAGTAGACCACGTGTGGATGTAACATGGCTGTCAGTATTACGATACAGATCAAAGCGTAAATCTTTAATATCAATATCGGTTACGATTCCACAAAAAAAGTGTGAGTAACTGCATCATGTATTTTTGAAAATAGGTAAACTTCAGTAGTCAGTAAGTCGAAAAACAAATAACTGAATTAAATACTAATTTCTAGTTGGGGCAGTAATTTCTTAATTGTCAAACATAATACAGAAATGTTGCACAAAATGCAGTTCAATTCTTTTCTGTGAAAAAAATTTGCATATACTGTAAATTTAAAGTAGCATAAAATTTTCTTTTCGTCATATGTTTCTCAGCCTATGGGGAATTGGATTTCATCTGTTAAAAAAAAGATTCCCCAGACACCTCCATTTTATTGTCTCTTGTCTAAATCATAGAAAATATTAAAAACAAAGGTTTGCTAACATATGTTTATTTTTAAAGAAGAAAATTGAAAGTTGCCGTTCTTGTCAATAAAGAGTTACTCTCTGTTTTCTGCTGTGACGTCCATGTTGCAACCACTAGTTGGTATTCTGAATTTCTAACTTTTTTACTGTGCAATAATTTTTGGTATGTCGTATTATGTTTGCACAAAAACTATTTTCGACGTTCGCCCATATTACT
>CALNHX010003884.1:0-56572 GCA_940337035.1 Agriotes lineatus | reverse complement strand
GGGAGAATTTATTTCAAGTTAACCAAGAGAGAAAGATTTATTAATCGTCTTACTATACAACATAGTTTGCTATATTTAACAAAGAATACCAATTCAAAACTTTACAAACTAACAAAAAGTTGAAAATAAATAATAACTAAAGAACTATTAATATTTTTTCATCGATAACCCATATAAATGGTTTTTTAATATAAGCACTGCGTATTTAACACATATTGTCCAAATTTGTTTTAAAGCTTTTTTACTAATTCCATTACATCTACAAAAATTTTGAAATAAGGGTGGAAATGTTCCCCTTGCACCAATGAGTAAACCAATCACTTTAATATTTTCAATTTTGAATTTTTCTTTAAAATATGGAATGGTAGGTTCATAAATTAATCTTTTTTCTACATCAACTTCTTTATCTTGGTTTATGTCTATCTCAAATCGGATTGTTGGATCCACTATAATACCATATTTCTTTTTACGATCAAATGCAAAAATATCAACCCGTCGAGTGGATCCAGAATCGGATAAGCATGTTACCTCTTCATAAACCTCCATTCCATTATGTTTTAAGCAATCTGCTAAAGCCGATCGAATGGTATGATGCCTGGTGTTTCTTAAGTGAGCATTGTACGGACAGACACCTAGGATGTGAGGCAGGGTTTCAATAATATAATGCTCAGCTGTAGAACATCGTCTACACTGGTTCCCTGTCCTACTTCTCCCTGGAGTTGCTCGCACAGCTGTTACTCCTCCATTCATCTTTAATAGATCCCGATATTCAGAGAATGTAATGCCATCTCTATTACTAAACCATCTATTTGCCGGCTTGTACTGACCAAATGTAAATACCCCTTTGCCTTTGGTTGGCAGTTCACACCACTCTTCATACGCTCTTTGTTGTAAGTGTTCTCGAATAACCCGAGCTGTTTTCTTCACATTGTTGTTTTCATTGTCCAATTTCAATATTTTAACACATTCCTCCTTTTCCTTTTTAAGATTCCTACATCTTGGCACTAATGGGTCTTTAACATTTTCTAAGCGATCACATATAGTATAGTGTTTTATATACGCTTCCCAACTAGCATTAAAAAGAGCAAGACCACGATTATTTTTAGCTGAGTACAGCATACTGTTCGGAGTATCTGATGGTAACGACAAAATTTCTTTAACCGCAGAACGGATGATCCTGTCAACATCACTCAGAAAAATTTTTGAGAGATCCTTCAAAGGTGCTGTTTGAAGGGGATATACTAATGCTGGCCAAATACAAGAGTTAAGAACTGATATTTTTTGTTCTTCTTTTAAATATGGCGTACTTACAAGAATATTTACATTTTTTTCCAAGTTTTTAATCACTTTCAGTTCATCTAGAACGATTTTAGCATTAAAATTAACTCCCAGGTATTTAATAGTGTCATTTGGTCCAATTGACTTTATACTTTTATTGTGAACTAAAAATTCCTCTTCAACTAACAAACCATCTTTTATACTGATGATGCATGTTTTTTCAGAATTTAGTGATAACCCAATCTCGTCAAACAGCACCTGAATCATTGAAAACAAAATTTCCACTGAAATTTTATCTTTTCCTACTAAAACTGTATCATCAGCAAAGCCTAATATACTAACGCTTAACGATTCGTCAAAGGAATATCCGTATTCTTTAGTTACACATGGATCTGACAATTCTTCGAGAATGTGATTAATACCAACATTATACATGTGTGGAGACAGTGGAGCACCTTGCAGACATCCACGCTGGAAAGATATGCTTTTTGTTTTTCCCTTTATTGTTTCAATTCTTGTACTGTTACCCCTTTGTAAAGAAATGAGAAGATTTCTTAACGCGGTTGGAATAGCCAATGACATCAAAGTGCACTCAAGATGATCTAGGCTTATATTATCATAGGCCTTTGCAATATCCAAGAAATAAATACAACACGACTTCTTGTCCCTCTTGGCTGACTGTAGGATGCCATTAAGAATAGTAGTATTAATGTATGTTCCTGGTAAAGGGACGAAACCTCGCTGGTTGTTATTAAGAGTTGTATAATTTCTGAATCGTTTATCCAATATCTTTTCAAACACTCGACGAACCACAGAAGTAATTGATATCGGTCTCCAATTACTTTGTAGAGTAGAATTTCCACCCTTGAGAATCAAAACTGTTCTTGCCTCTTTAAGGCATTCAGGTATATGTTGCTCCATTATCATTCTGTTATAAATTAGTGATAGAATTGGATAAATTTTGTCACGTTTAATGGATCGCATTAACACTCTATCAGGGCCTGGTGCTGTGTCTATAGCAATACATTTAATAGCTTCTTTTATTTCTTCTACACTCATGCTAGCAGTATATTCTTCATCTAATTTATATTGATCATAATGAGGTATAGAAGCATAGAGATTTCTTTGACAATGGTTTGGAATTGAAAATCTATTTGAAAAATTTGTGTATAATTCATCAAGTTCAATTTGACATCCTTTCTGGTTACCATGCAATAATTTTTGCAACAGCTCTCCTTCTTCTGTTATAATATTCATACTGTATCACCTGGTCCTCATATTTTTCCTTTCTTTTTTTCCGATCCATTGTGGTATGGCGTTCTGGATTACTAGATTCCTTGTAGCTTCTATTTTGAGATGCTAAAGTTCCAGCTTTCCTAGCTTCATAAAACTTTCTTGCTGGATGCTTGGGGCCAGGTAGATAGGACAGACACTTATCAAGAAAAACTAGAAATTGTCGAACATCATCTTGGAACTCTTCGTAACTCTTTTTCTGACTAAAGACATTCTCCCAATTCTTTATCTGTTCTTCATATTCCTTATTCTCCACTATTTGAGGTAGGTTTATTTTAGTGTCCTCATCCAAAGGTGTATCAGAGGCATTGCATTTTTTAACGATATTTTGTCTATGCTGTAATGGATGCGCCTTACTAATGTGAATTGGAAGGTTTTTATATTGTTTTCCACAAATATTACAATCATAAAGATATTTTAGTTTCTTCCTTCCATTCTTCGACTTGTTAGAATTGTTCAAATTAATATCTTGATTCAAGGTATTCACATCTTTCGCTACGTCAGAAAGCGATACTCCTACATTGGAAGAGTTATTGGCATCTTTTGCTACATCAGAAGGGAATACCTTTGTAACTGAATTGCGACTACTTTTACACCCGTATTCATAGTCGTTCGCCAGCGGATCGCCGGAGTTTCGTTATGAATAGTATGTTGGCGGCACTGTACGTCTATGTCAAATTCGAGGTGATCAGGTTAGGTTTTCAGTCAGTTTTGACAGAAACTGACACAAAATCTAACCTGCTAACCTCGAATTTGACATAGACGTACAGTGCCGCCAACATACTATTCATAACAAAACTCTGGCGAGTCGCCGGCGATCCGCTGGCGAACGACTATGAATATGGGCGCTAGTGTTGTTACTACGTAAATAATATCCAGAATTACCAGAATTTTCATTAACTTCCTTTGATGGCCCTGCTTCTTTGGCGTCTTAGTATGATACAACAAATTTATTAATATAAGGATTTTGTATATTTCTAGGGTACTTGCTTAAAAAATAGCCTAGTTCGGAGTCAGAATCACTGTCATTTGACACTGACATTTCAATAGCATCAATATTACACTGACTATTTGCTAGTAGCTGATTACAGCGATTATTTTTTCACAAACCATTCAAATCGTTCTGCTGCTGTAACACAACTAGCTAAAAGTGGAGTAGGTGAGCAGCAGTTGTAAAAATAACAGGACACTCATCTGGAAGCTCCATCAAACCCTATCTACAACTTGGACTGTTTTAAAAAATAATCACGCCGAATTACATTTGTGGTAATCATTTTTTTAATAATTTTAACTAGATTAGCACTCATCTTTGTTGCTATTAAGAAATCCACTCGTGGACTTTGTCCACTCGTGAGATTTCTTCATGGCAACAAAGATTTGTGAATCTAGTTAAAATCATTTAAAAATTATCACCACTTACGTAATTACTGTTAAGAATTTTCAACAAGGATCATATTCACCTTACAGTTCCACATTAGCATTTGAGTAACTTCAATAATCTTAAATTCGTGGCAATTTTATATTTTTTAGTAGATGGAGAGTCAAACTTGTTGCTCTGCAGTTCCATACAAATGTGTACATTTTCCCAGTTCAGCAAAAAATAATTTGTATTGTAATTTTATAGAACCTATAAAGATAAGGAATGTTTAATTTTTCTCTGTTCGTAAGACTTGGAAATTGTAAATTCCCGTTTAACCCCAAAATTACACTCTTGAACTTCAATTTTTTAAATGTATTTTGTACCAACTAATACAAAAGAAGCTGCTTTTGTTCTGCGGATAGGTGGTTTTTGATTAACAGTTCAATTGTATTGATTGTTGACAGCAAAATTTTAAATTATATACAGTAATTGCAGTTTTATGTTTTATTGTTTTGAGGCTAGTCATTTAATAAAATATTCAACAACAAAATTTTAAGAAATGTTTAATTGCTAGACTAGTTGCTCCGACGTGAGAGGAAAAAATAGCCGCCGAAAAAAATCCCCAAAGAGAACGCTTTGGAAAAATACCTCTAGGAAAAAATTCTCACTTATAATACCATGAGTAGTCAAAGTTATGTTGACTATTTTTGCGGTGGTGTCACGAATGTCCATTGCGCTTTGGTACGATTAGGACGAAAGCGATAGCACGAGTCCTAATCCCAAGCGCAATGGACATGAGTAGTGATGCCACTGTAACGCTAGCTTCCGTATGAATTTGGTTAAACAAATATTAATATAATATGTTCAAATTTATACGTCGCCCAATCCAGCGTTATTAAAAACAACGTCGTGTCAATGGCCGCATCCAGAGATAACGGGAGGCACACAAAGGCGAGCCGCGCGCCGTTCCTCCCCCACCTATAAACATCCAAAGCCGTATAAAAGCAGTTGCAGAGTTCATTTTTCCCACCGAGGTTTCCACCGAGATATTTTCAGATCCCGATTCCAGTTCCCGAACCTGAAGCTTGAGCTTGGCTCAGGTTTATCCGCCCCCTTTCTGTTTTTCCTGTCCTGTCCGAAGAGATTTTTCCTGGATCCTCTGCAAGGATCACTTTTCCTATTAAACCTGTTAAAACCCGAAGCTAATTTCGACCTTCTTCTTCTTCTTCTTCTTCTTCTCAGCTATTTGCTGTCCACTGCAGGACATAAGCCTCTTCTAATCTCTTCCATGCTTTTCTGTCGTGAGCTGCTTGCTGCCAATGAGTGCCTGCTGTTCTCCTTATATCGTCCAACCATCTTTTTGGTGGTCTACCTATGCTCCTTTTTGTTTCCCTAGGGCGCCACTGTATTAACTTTTTCGACCATTTGCTGTTATCTTGCCTTGCTACATGCCCAACCCATTGCCACTTAAGGCGTACGACACGTTCTATAATGTCTGTGACTTTGGTCTTTTGTCGGATGGTCTCATTTCGCACTCTGTCTCTTAAGCTGATCCCAAGCATTCTTCGCTCTATTGCTCTTTGCATCGTTCTAAGTCTATTTGCACTTCTGTCTGTTAATGTGGCAGTTTCTAGACCGTACGTTGAGACTGGCAGTATGCAAGCTTCGTATACTTTCCGTTTCAGGCTTATGGGCATATTGGGATCTTTCAAAATATATTGCAGTTTTCCAAAGGCCGACCAAGTCAACGCTACTCTTCTGGCAATCTCCGCCGTTTGATTTTCCTTGCCAAGTTTTACAGTGTGTCCAAGGTATATATATTGGTTGACGATTTCTATAGTTTGGCCTTGAATTTCCAGATGTTCTCCTGTTGGGCTCATTATTTTTGTTTTGCTGGCGTTCATTTCAACTCCCACTGTTGATGATACCTGCTTTAGATCTTCTAGCATTGTTCTAAGCTCGTTTATGTCACAACTAATGAGTACAATATCATCAGCAAAACGTAGATGATTTAAATATGAGCCGTCGATTTTAATTCCTTTATTCTCCCACTGCATTTCTTTAAATATGTTATTTAAGGCCAGTGTAAACAGTTTTGGGGAGATTACGTCGCCTTGACGTACACCTCGGCCTATTGGGATCTTATTAGTTTTAGAATCCTGGTCTATTTGAACGCAGAAAGTAGCAGTTTCATATATATTTTTTATGAGGCGCGAATATCTGGAGTCAATTCTGGCGTCGTCCATTGCTGAGAGAAAGGCCCATATTTCTACAGAGTCGAAGGCTGTGAAGTTGAATGTTGTATTCATTTGCCTTCTCAATCAGTATTTTTAATGTTGAAGGTGATCCAGAGTGCTGTAGCCTTTCCGAAAGCCAGCCTGCTCCACTGGTTGGTATTGATCAAGCTTTGCCGTTAATCTGTTTGTTATGATTCTCATCAATAATTTGTATAAATGAGACAGTAGACTTATCGGGCGATAATTCTCTATATCGGTGTTATCTCCCTTCTTAAATATTAAGATGACCTTCGCGTTGTGCCAGTCTTTTGATATTTTACCTTCATCCAGGCATTTATTGAATAGCAATTTTAAAGCTTGCATTAATGTTGGTCCTCCATTTTTCAACATTTCACAAGTTATGTTATCTTCGCCAGGTGTTCTACGATTTTTCATTTGCCTGAGTGCCTGCACATATTTCGGAAGTTGTAATTTCCGGTATCTCTTCAGAACCTGCGTTTATAATCATTGGCTGTTGTCGATTATAGTCCGCTCTAATTGTTATGGAAGTGTACAGCCTTCGGTAGAAGTTTTCGACTATTGTAATTATCTCTGTTATGTTCGTTATTAGAGTTCCTTGTTGGTCTTTCATCTTATTTATTTTCTGTTTGCCAGTGCTTAACTTCCTTCGTAATATTTTCATATTGTTATTACCTTCAATTGTTTGACGTATAATTTTTGTATTGTATTCCCTGACGTCTTTTCTAATTTCCTTTCTTACATTTTTGTTAAGTTCACCATATGTGGCTGAATCTTTATTGGTTTTACGTCTTTTTTCCATTAAGCTAATTGTATTTGAGCTTAATTTGCTCTTAAGTTTCCTTCTGCTACTAGTACTAGCGCAAAGCTTTTTGGTTACTGTTTGGATGTCACTTTTTACTTTGTTCGAGAGAGTGTCTATGTCCATTTCAACTAATTTTCAATCGGTTCTAATTTTTTCTTTAGTTCGTGTTGGTATTCTTCTCTTCTGTTTTCGATTTCTTCTGTAGTAGGGTATTTCACCTTGTGGAATAGTTTGGTCCTTTCGATCTTTGTGTTAATTCTAAAGGCAGCTCTAACTAATCGGTGATCACCGTGTCGAATTGGTTTAATACAGTCACATCTCTGCATATTTTTCTGTTGTTGGATAGTATAAAATCTATTTCATTTTTAACTAACTTGCAGGGGCTGATCCAAGTCCATTTTCGTTGTGGAGGTTTTTTGTAGAAGGTGTTTAGACAGTATAAACTTTCTTCGCACAAGAAGTCGCATAATATTTCGCCCCTTTCATTCCTCTCGCCTAGGCCAAAAGGTCCTATGTGTTCATTGTCGTTTGTTGTCTTTCGTCCTATCTTTGCGTTGAAGTCCCCAGTGATGACCACATAATGGGAATTTTCTTGTTTACGTGCTGTTATGATGTCTTCGTATAGTTTTTAAATTTCTTCATCTTCTGCTCTGCTCGTTGGTGCATATACGTGTATTAGCTGTAGACTATAACGCTTGTTTAGTTTGATGATTATGTAAATATTGTAAATTACTCTTTCAGAGATTGCCCTATACGATGTAATTTGATGCTTCAGTCGTTTATTTATTAGAAGGGCTACTCCCCCGTTACTGTAATTGGTTGTACTGTTGTTTTGGTATAATATATGTCCGGAAGGTAGCGTTGTTGTTGCCTCTCCTGGACGTCGGGTTTCGCATAGACCTGGTGTTTTGAAATAGAATATCTAGGTCATCAGCTTGAACTTTCTTATTAAATCTACACTCACCGGCACGAAAAACGGAGCACTTGCATTTTTTGATTAGATTTAAAATTGTATCGCTTTGTGAAGTTTTATTATTACATTATCTTAAATACGAACAAAACAACATGTTTTAAGTCATATCTAAAAACAATTAAATGTTTATTTAAAGAAAATAACTGTTTTATGCGAAAATTCACAAAAAAATCAAAAAGCAAAAACTTAAACTAAACTTAAATGCAAAGGTTGACATGGATTTCTTTAAACGTAGCAGGCAAAAATGATTTTTAATAATGGGTGTTGCCCCTACGTGCTCGAATTATTGCTTGCATTCTCCTCGGCATTCCTAAAATCAAGTGGCGAATGTCCTCTTGAGGAATAAGTTCCCATTCCTCTAAAAGGGCTTGCTGCAACTGATTTAAGGTTAAAGGAGCAGGAACACGACTTCGTATTCTTCGTCCAAGCATGTCCCAAACATGTTCGATTGGGTTTGCATCTGGACTTACCGCTGGCCAGTTCATAACAGGAATGTTTACATCGTTTAAGAATTGCTGAGTTATTCTCGCGAAATGTGCTGTGGCATTGTCATGCATTAGCAGAAAGTCATCTCCAACAAAACCAGCAAAAGGGACAACAAAATCTTGGAGAATTTCATTGATGTATCGGGTAGCTGTTAAAGAGCCTCTTGGAACGATGTACAACTCTGTGTGTGCCTCCAGAGAAATTCCTGCCCATACCATAAGTGAACCGCCTTGGTAGCCTACTCTAGCACTGAAGGTACATTCTGCAAAACGCTCGCGGGGTCGTCTCCATACCCTCTCACGACCATCTGGAGATCGCAGGCCAAACCTCGACTCATCGGTAAACAAAACGCGCCCCCAATCATTTTCATCCCAGTGCTCGTGGTTTCTGGCATAGTGAAGTCGCGCAACACGATGATGCCTGAGACGCTCTGGACCTGTTCCAGGTCTACGACTGGTGAGATTGGCTTCTCCAAGTCTTCTCCTAACTGTTCGTTCGCTTACGTTGATATTCCGAACGTAACGAAGTCGATTTCTGATTGCTACAGCTGTAGCACGACGATCTCGCAGACTTTGTAAGATGATAAAGCGATCATCATGGGCGTTAGTTTTTCGTTGGGGACCAGTTCCAGGTCGTCTGGTGTAAGCTCCAGTTTCCAAAAAACGTGTATAGATACGGTGCACAGTGCTATTGGATACTTGATATTGTTGGGCAACATATCGCTCACTTCGTCCATCTTGAAGCAACGCAACAATAGCGGCTGCTGTTTCGGGATTTACAACCATAATTTGTAAAGAATGCAACAACTTTACAATGTATTTGCACTTGTTCGACTTGTCAAACAATAAAAACAAAGGTTACCCATGGCAACCTTTGGCATTGTTTTGGTTCATGTTTTTGCTTTTTGATTTTTTTGTGAATTTTCGCATAAAACAGTTATTTTCTTTAAATAAACATTTAATTGTTTTTAGATATGACTTAAAACATGTTGTTTTGTTCGTATTTAAGATAATGTAATAATAAAACATCACAAAGCGATACAATTTTAAATCTAATCAAAAAATGCAAGTGCTCCGTTTTTCGTGCCGGTGAGTGTATTAAAACCCGAAGCTAATTTCGACCTGGCGTTTGCAAATAGAATATCTAGGTCATTAGCATGAACTTTCTTATTAAATCTGTCAAAACCCAAGGCTAGTTTCAACCCAGTGTTTTGAAAGAGAATATCTAGGTCATTAGTTTTAAAATTCCAGAAACCGGCGTCATAATCCGTTTGCAAGCCGGCAATTATAAACAAAGTTACAAGTCCTAATTTTCCCCTTGTATTTTGAATTAAATACTTCGCTAAGCTGTGCGAATAGGTCTACTTGTATTAGAGATTATAGCTGGCGACTAACCTACCTGGAAACTCCTGAGTCCTGGAGATCGAGTTGCTAATAGCATCTTCGTAGGGGTCCAAAAGCACATGAATATTTCGAGGTTATCGGCCTCGAAACTACGTTACGTTTGCAAATAGAACTCCGCCCGTGGTCCCGAATTCACCACGCTGCGGCGAGCTTCTCAGGGCATACGTTAGCAACAATAGTAGCTACACAAACCGGGTGAGAAATAACGTAAACAGTTTTAATCTGTATTTGTTTACAGTAGCCAAAATTCGAAGCCGGCCAGAAATTGACAGATTCCACAGCGCCGCCGCGGCCGTCCCGATATAGCACGAAGAAGTCCGACCGACCACGACGTCCCAAGCACGAGGCCAGCAGACACGCCTAGCACGGGTGCAGATGTGGTTGTAGCATCCGTAGGGACAAGCAACGCCGTTTTATTACATGAATATTTATTTTGTATTATAGCTCAATATAATAAATTGTTATACAGGATACTCCGTTGGTGTTTGCCTGCTTATTTACGTATGTCTGAGTGAACAATTGAACATATCTCCGATTTATGAGCTATCCGTAGGTAATAAATTTTACAACCCTTTATAAGCAGGGGCTAGTATTACACCACTACAAAAATAATCTACTTAACTTTGATTAAAAATGGTATTCGAGGGACCAGTGAAAAAAAATTGGTGATAAAAAACACATTAGATATTCATATACTTCCTTTTTTAATAATGTACAATACATTTTGAGCTTGAAAGTTACAATAGAACGCTATATGAACTACAAAATAAAAATGATATGGTTTATCGTTATAAAATAATTTTACATTCAGTAATCAATCGTACATCCTATAAAAATGTAAAAAATTAATAAAAACTCTTAAATCAATAATTACTTTCTCTATAAAATCACAAATTTATATTGCAATCTTAAAATGAGCAGCAGAGCTTAAAGTTATACATTATTGCTAGTACATAATACGATTAACTTGCGAATTCCACATTCTCATGCTGGTTCATATGTACATACAAAAATAGCAAACACGCAACTTAACAATAGAAGAGAACTCAGTCGATGCTTTAACTTAAAAATTTCCTGCCTAAATTTCGTGTGAACGGAATTCGTTTGAGAACATTCAGAAGTGGTCGACTTTTACTGACACGGTGTTTGCAGTATGGTTGCTCGGTAACAGTATGTTGTCCCAATCTGTGTGGATGTCCCTCTCGGAGTCGGTGGCTTTTAGACTTATGCCTAGGCTTGGTAGAGTATTGGCGTAATGTGGAATACTTAAAATCACAGGTTTCAAGAATTCAGTACCTGTAAAAAATGTTGTAGAATTACATCTGTGGCTTTAAATTTCTATGATGTAAGCTGAAAATGACAAATATAATGCGTTTCTCATATAATTGTATACTCCGTTCACATCTTTTTGGCATGACGGTTGACCATGACAGTTTCCCCAATTTAGCTGTGTCAAATTACTTTGTTGTGTTTAAACGAGGTTTACATTTGAGGTTATGGTTACCAAATGTTTTTAGGTTAGAAAACATGACAAAACACGTTCAAATGCAAAGTTGCCATATTTAAGCAGAATAGAAAATGGAACTTAGTAATTTTTATGTATGTATCCAGTTTCAGTAATTGTGTAATTAGAGATATTTTTAATTAAGTAAGTGCAGGGTCTTGCAATACTTCAGATTTTAAACATTTCTTCACATGTACTATCAAAGTAAGCAGTCCATCTGGCAACAATATTATGTTGGAGGTTATGCAGGTTATACAACAAAATAAAAATTACGGTTCTGTTCATGGGCAACTTAACAACAAAAATCCAAGGCCAACCTTCATGTCAAAAAGATGTGAACGGAATATAAACTGTATTTTTTCTATTTGCATTTAGTTAGTAAATCTATTCTTTTGGATTTTTTCAGTTGTTTTAACATTGCTCTAAATAATACACTATTGTTGTAGTCGTGATAAATTGATGTTTAACTCCATGGTGCTTTGTGAAACCGATAGAGGAATAATATATTTAAATACTCGAATAGAAATAACAACATACTTTTTAGCAATGAATTTCCCTAGCTCGAACATTCTAAGACCAATACAATGAAAGAACTGGTGATGCAAGGTTACAGTGCCAGACGACTCACAGGGATTGTTATATTGGAAAATATATAAAAATTAGTGCTATTAAATGTGTGCATCTGCATATCGTTTTAAATGATGTATGTAATTTAACTACAGTTATGTAATTTCACACTTTTTGTTGCACGCAAACTGATAAAAAATTGCAAAGAAATCAAGTTGGAGAGCAGAAAAAGAAAAGCTTCAAAAGTCAAGAAGTGGACACAAGAATACTATAACAAAACAGAATTAATAAATGAAAGTAGCTAAGATTTATTTAATTATAGCGTAAAAAGTGCACTTTGTAAAGCAATGGGAGAACCAGCAAAACTAATAGAACTACATAGTAAATATGACCCTGAAAAACACAAAAAACCAAGCAATGGCAAAAATAACAACAGCAAAATAAATACATCAGGGACAGTTCTTAAGAAATCACATCATTGAATACCATATGCAGAAGATAGATCTGTAATGGCAAACACTTTTTCTTCTTTCCCTTATCCCTTAATACCATGACGGCATCAGGTATTGTAATGTTATCCATTCCCTCCATTTTTTTTCTGTCGGCTGCTATTTCTTTTATTTGTACTGCTGTTGTGCCATGTGTCCTTATTAATTCTTCCACTATTTTATCTAATGTTTTCCTTGGTCTTCCCTTGTAGGTATTGCTTAGTTTTTCTTCTCGGGGCCTTTCTCAGTACATGTCCATGCCATGCCGGTTGTTTCTTTTCTATCTTTGTTTTAATTGGTTCTTGCTCCATTTGCTGGTATACCGTTTCATTTCTCCATCTGTCTAATTTACTTATTCCTCTTATCCTTCTCAGAAACTTCATTTCTATTGCTGTTAGTTTGCTTTTATGTTCTGGTAGTGTTGGTTGAACTATCATATATAAGATGGGTCCCGGGTGGTGTAGCTTGAACAAGCGTCCACGTTCGATCAGTAGAGTTAAGCAACGTTCTTTCTGGTCAGAACTTGGATGGGAGTTCCATGGCTGCTTCTCTCGGCGCCTCGTGGTACGGCTGCCACGGAAATAGTTGGTCCCGGATGTCATAATAACATCATGACAGTCGTTAGTGGGGTTGGAAGTCCCCATAAAATGTACAGCAACGCCTATAATTGGCCTAACGGCTGTTGGCTGAGTACCAAAATAAAAATTAAAAAATAAAAAATAAAATAAACCTGGACTCTCAAAGCTAAACACCAAAGGAGACTGAATGCTTCTTTTGAGATGTTGTGTTACCGGAGACTACCTACTTCGCATTTCCTGGACGGGGTGTCAAACTAACACATCCTTACAGAGATTGTACGCACAAAATAGCGTAATTTGATCCACATCAGGTAAATATGCAATGCAAATAATAAAGACGTAATATCCGAACCTGGTTTTTGCTTCAGTGACGTAAAAAGGACGCACTGGCTGGCAACTGTTCAGCTTCCTGCAATGTCGGTGTCCAAATCAGCTTATTCGCAAAATCAACCTACGCCACCGTAATAAATATCTTCTGGAACAAAGCTGGAAACTGGAAAAAGTCTAATCTTTCCGCTGCACAAAGCTGATGGACAGCCGGGACCCTGTACTGTTAAAATTTACCTTGGAAATGGAGTTTTGATGCTGGCTTGCAAAATGAAGGGACCAATATGGATTATTCCTGGCTTTTGCTCTCTGCACCTAGGCTCAAGGAAGGTCCCCTACAAACGTAGCACATAAAATTTCAGCTGGCCGATTTCTTTTATTTCAAGTATTGTTTTATTTATGGAATAATATATATTTGTTGCTTTCCTAATCTTATTTGATATCTCTATGTCGATCTTGCCGTCACTACTTATAATCAAACCCAGGTATTCAAAACTTGTTAGTGTTTCTAAGTTCTTTCGTTTACAGTTAAAATGATGTTGACTATTCTGATTGTTTCGGTTTATCTGCATTGATTTTTTGTTTTCCTTTATTTCTATTCCCTTCAGGGTTTGCATTTTTGTAGTTTTGTCTGCTATGAGCACTATTTCATCTGCAAATAACAATGACTCCATTCTGATAGGGTTGAGATCTTTATAGCCTGTTGTTTTTGGCGTCGTCCTTGTACAGTTCTTCATTATTCCATCTATAAATATGACGAATAGAAAGGGGCTTAGCGAGTCTCCTTGTTTAATTCCAGTTTCCATTAGGAAAGGCTCTGATTTTAATCCATCTATTTGAATTACCCCTGTTACGTTTTTATAAATGCTCTTAATTGCTTCTATCAGTTGTGGTGATGTTTTTAATTGTTTTAGACAGTCCAATATTTTATGTCTTGTACTTTGTCAAATGCTGCTTTTATATCCACAAATGTCAAGTATAGTTCTGAATTTGTTTCTATTTTGTCGTTAATTATCTTCCTAATCACACTTATGTAGTCTATTGTTTATCGCGCTGGTCTATATGCTCCCTGTTCATCCCCGATTTTTTCCACCACTTCCATTCTTAGCCTTCTTTCCAATATTTTGCTATAGACTTTTAAAGTTACTGGCTCCAGGGTAATTGCTCTGTAGTTATCACAGTTATTTTCATTTTCATTTTTGTATATTGGTATTATAGTATTCTTCTCTTATTTCGCTATCTTGTAGCTTTTCAACCTTTAAAATGTTGTAATTTTTGTCTTGTTCCTCTTCCAGTTGATTTATATTTACGTTTACTGTTACTAGTTTTTGCATTTGGTGTGTGTATATTATATAATCGATGAGGCAAAAATGTATTTCCTATTTTAAGATCATTCGTTATACTCAACGCAAGCAACATGTCTCCATTACTGTTTTTAACTAATTCTCCATATTTGCCTATACTTCTTAGTCCCCTTGCTTCATCATTTCCTACTCGAGTATTATAGTCTCCTATTAGTATTATATTTTCATTTGTTTCTTTATGTTTATCAAATACTTTTTGTAACTTCTTGTAGTAACTTTCTATTGTTTTTCTATCTGTCCCCTGTACTTGTGCGTATGCTTGTATTACTGTTATTTTTGTTTCCAGTTCTATTTCTATTGTAATTGTTGTCGAGTCTATGGGGTTCCAGTTTGTCACTCTTTGGTTGATTTCCTTCGTTAATATTATTCCAACTCCTTCTTTGGCTTGCATCTCTACTGTAGTTCCCGAGTAATACAATAGTATCCATCTGTAATTGCTTGGATTCTTGTTTCTTTGTTTCACTTATACCTCATATTTGAATTTTTCTTGTCTTCATTTCATCTATTAGTTCTTCTTCTTTTCCGTTTTATTATAGAATGTAGGTAAAAAGATAGAGAAAGACGAACAATCAAAACAATAAATGAGGCAAAACAATATACATGGTTACAGAAATGGGAAGAACACTATAAAATAAAATGCCAAGATTGTGTATCTCAGGACAAAAATAATCAAGAAAAACAATTCGAAAAAAGATTCATAGCAGAGAACAAGTGTGCATCATCAGTCGATACAATTTGAAGTAAAAAAGTGTATGAAAACTGTACAGGTTAGTCATAAAGCCAATAGTGAAGCGTTTGTTGTAACAAAAGCACAAGAAGGGAAGATGGAAATGAAAAATAGTAAGAATTCATGATGGAATAAAAGAAGAAGAACAAATACGGAAGCAAAAGAAATCTATAGAGAAACAGATACAATACGTGAAAGGCGAAAACAGGAGCATTGGCGGAGCAGATCAATAATGGAATCAGAGGAAGAGAAAGATAAAAAAATGATAGAATATATGGAAATTGACCTGGAAAGAATGGAAATAGCAGAGTGGAAACAAATGCAAGAGATAAGAAAGAGTGGAATCACACACATATTTTCTGTGGGTCCTTGCTCCAACAATTTAATCAGTTCCACCTTATATTTTTTTGTTTCTTCACTCTGTACCTTCTCGGTCGTTTATGCAACTTTTCTCTTGTTCTCTTTCATTTGTTTTTAAATTTTTACTCCATGTTATTTGTTATGTTCATCTTACCCCACGTACAAACTCGTCTTCGAGCAGGAAGGCTGCTCTTGGAGGGGGGCGTTTTTACGCCTGGCTCGCTCTGGTGGCGTGAATCACGGGCTAGTTATTTCCGGGTTAAGTGAGATATCAAGAATTTTGTGGCCGGGTGGCTTACGTGTTTTTGTTGTCGTGACGCCATAGAAGCAACTTTACAGGCATGAAGACGCTTCAGTTATCGGATAATTAAAACTTCTACAGTGCTTCAACTCTTGGGGTCCCATTTTTGGTTAATTAAGTTACCGCCAGACTCGAAAGATCAACTTTTATTGGACCAGATTCCAGCAGCGCCCCGAATATTTTCATTGGGCCGAATTACATCTCCCCCAGGCTTTCTGGGATCCAGGAAGTCCCCCACATTTGCTGTCGAATTGCGTGGGCCAGCATTCCATCAACCTCCAGATTATCTACTCGGAGCTAAGGCTCCAAACACTGTTTGGAGCTGGAGATTGGCCTTGCCTTTGGCAAGATATGGCATTACACTACAATCACCCCCCTACTTTGTATAATTCCTGCTTGTACATCATCCTTCCACTTCTGGGAAGGCTAAACGTCATTGAACAAGTCAGCTTCTTTATGGCCAGAATAGAAACATTACTTTCCCATAGGATCTACTACCGCAACATCCCTTTAGGGAATTCCTCCCTGTAGCAATAGCTGCCAGCTGCAAATTTTCTTTTAATAATGTATGTGAATGTACATTAAGTTACATTCTTAATCCTCTTTTAATATGTTGTTTTCACCATCCCATCTTTTTTCCTGTATTGCTATATGTATGACAAGCAACAGCAGCCGAATTTAACGTGTATCAGACATGGGAAAAACAAATTGGCCAAGCTTATATCAAGCAACGCTAATGATTAAGGCCAATGTGGCACTAGTCGCTGTCATGAAGATCATGTTAATTCCTCCTTTATACACAAAGGCTATTTAGGGTAAGACAGACAGAACAAAATTAATGTTGCCAAATTATCCATTAGATGCAAAATTTGGTATTTTAATAGTAATTTTGAACACGTTCTCACATTTCCCTAATTTTAAAAATATTTTACTGCTACAACTCATTTTTAAAAGAACATTCCCATTTTCAAGGTAACAGCACTAAATTATCGATTTTTAGACTTATAATTACTAAAATGTACGTCTAAATAATAAAAAATATACCTTGGGGTCCACACATTACTAACGGGGAAAGCATTGTCTCACCTACAACAAAAACGTAATTTTAGACTATGCCATTCGACTCGGCGCTCGAAAAGTATGTACACTGGTATGTAAACGCTAGCATCGTGAACGTATACCATTTTCCAAATCCAGAGGAGGTGCACTGTCACACAGCCGGGGGTCGGTAATAACAAAGTAAACCTCCTGCTGCCGACCTTTGGGCACAGCATCTTTGGGTATGTCCAGCGAGACCCCCCAGTACTCATTCACCAACTTCGCACCCTGGCAGTCCACCACAGCAGACGTCACATCCCTACTATTCTGCACTCGCCCACAACCGTCAAAGTTACCGTTCAAGCTATTCGCATAAATATCGTCGGCTTTGTTCTGCCTGCTGACCGGCCTCCTGCTCGTCTTCGGCGTGCCCTCCTTGTTCTTATTCCTAAACAGCAGCTTTCGGAAAAGCTGCGGCGTGCTTAAGCCCTCTTTCTTGCGGTGGTTAAAGGACTGTGTTTTTGTCAGTTTGGGTGTTATTTTTGGCGTGTTAGTAGAGGCATTCGTGAAATTATGAGCTATGTTAGGCTGTGATCCGTAAAAAGCAAACTGCTCCTGATCCCTTAAAAGAAGAAAACGTGTTACTTCTTTGCTCTGTGTACAGTGAGTTTTGTAAACAGCTGGTGACTTGGAATCGATTTATGACAGTGTGATTAAGCCAAAAGTGAATAGCAGCAAGCAAGCCAGCAATAACGAAAAGTTAGTAGCACTTAACAACACTATGCCAAATATAAAGCAGCAGAAACACATAAAACTCCACGCAAATCAGCATTATATTGTTAAGCAACAATAAATATGCAGCACTCACATACGCAACAAAGAACAAGTGTTTCCTAAGACAAGCATGTAATTTCCCAAAACTTACAAAAACATTTAAATACAATTTATACAGATTCTAATAATTCTTCACAGTGTATTTACATCCATTAATAGTGGTTAATTTGTGCGGAGCATTTTTGAAATGTTTAAACAAAGCTACTTACTACGCAACTGAAAATATTTTTTAGTTCTGCTATTACAAAACAAATTGAGCAGTGATGGTGTCTACATCAATGGCAGGGTAAAGCGTGAATTACAATATTATTATTAGGGTTGCCTGATATATCAGAAGAAAAAACCAGACAGGATTTTTTTACAGATTTATTTTAATCATATTGCACAATAATTACAAAGTAATAGGAACATGATAAGGCGTCTGTCCGGTTTTCCTAGTTTTTCTAAACTGGACAGATTACTAAAAAACCAAACTGATCGGTCAAAAACCAAACATTTGGCAACCCTAGTTATTATGTTCTACTAGATTTGTTTCGAGTTTTTCATTAGATGCTTAATGATTTTCATACTTTCTAGTATGGGATCATTTATCTGTTTTGGAGGTTTCCATTTCACAATTTTCCATGGAAATTGAATAGAAATATACAGAAAATAGTGCGTTTCGCTATCAGAATACTGGATGAAATTCGAATGGTAACCTTGTGATTTACATCGTCTTTAAATTGGCTACAAAAACCTTGCATAAAACTCAAATGAAGCTAGAAGAAGATACCTTTACACTTAAGTGCTGTCTGAGTGTCAAGCCCA
The DNA here is from genome assembly GCA_940337035.1 of Agriotes lineatus. NCBI lineage: Eukaryota > Metazoa > Arthropoda > Insecta > Coleoptera > Elateridae > Agriotes > Agriotes lineatus. The sequence continues at coordinate 37,824 of CALNHX010003884.1, read as the reverse complement.
TTTATACTTACTTTGCTGTCTCATTCTCTGAATGTCAAGGTATTTAATACTTTAGTGACGCCTATGTATCAAGGTAATTAATTCACACTGACTGTCAATGTAATGAACACTTGAGTTCCGTCTATGTGTCAAGGTAATTCATACCAAGTGCTATTTGAGTGTCAAGCTAATTCACACTTAACTGGTGTCTCAGTATCAAGCAGTTCACAATTAAATGCTATCGGAATGTCAAGGTACTTAATACTTAAAGTACTGCCAAGTGTCACGGCAATCCATATTTAAGTGCTGTCTGATTGTCAAGCTAGTTCACACTCAAGTGTTGCTTCATTTTCCATCCGACTATAAAGGTAATTAACGCTTAAGTGTTGTCAAGCTAGTTAACAATTCAGTGGTGTCCAAATGTCAAGGTATTCATTTAAGTACTGCCTAATTGTCAAGGCAATTCACACTCAAGTGCTGTCTGATTGTCAAGTTAATTCACAATTAAGTGCTGCTTGAGCGTTAAGGTAATACACATATAAGTCCTGTATGAGTGTTAAGCTAATTCACATGTAAGTGCTGTCTGAATGTCAAGGTAATTAACACTTAAGTGCTGTCTCAGTGTCAAGGTAATTCACAATTAAGTGCTGTCTGGATGGCAAGGCAATTATCACTTAAGTGCTGTCCGAGTGTCAAGATATTTAACACTTAAGTACCGCCTAACTGTCAAGGCAATTCACACTTAAGTGCTGTTTGATTGTTAAGCGAATTCACATTTAAGTGCTGTCCGAATGTCAAGGTAATTAACGCCTAAGTACTGTTTGATTGTCAAGCTAATTCACACTTATGTGCTGTCTGAGTGTTAAGGTAGGTAATTAATACTTAAGTACTGCCTAACTGTCAAGGATATTCACACTTAAGTGCTGTGTGATTGTCAAGCTAGTTCACATTTAAGTGCTGTTTGATTGTCAAGGCAATTCACACTTAAGTGCTGTTTGATTGTCAAGCGAATTCACACTTAAATGCTGTCCGAATGTCAAGGTAATTAACTCTTAAGTACGGTTTTATTGTCAAGCTAATTCACACTTATGTGCTCTCCGAGTGTCAAGATACTTAACACTTAAGTACCGCCTAACTGTCAAGGCAATTCACGCTTAAGTGCTGTTTGATTGTCAAGCAAATTCACACTTAAGTGCTATCCGAATGTCAAGGTAATTAACTCCTAAGTACTGTTTGATTGTCAAGCTAATTCACACTTATGTGCTGTCTGAGTGTTAAGGTAATTAATACTTAAGTAGGTACTGCCTAACTGTCAAAGATATTCACACTTAAGTGCTGTGTGATTGTCAAGCTAGTTCACATTTAAGTGCTGTTGGATTGTCAAGGAAATTCACACTTAAGTGCTGTTTGATTGTCAAGCGAATTCACACTTAAGTGCTCTCCGAATGTCAAGGTACTTAATACTTAAGTAGTACTGCCAAGTGTCACGACAATCCATATTTAAGCGCTGTCTGATTGTCAAGCTAATTCACAGTTAAGTGTTGTTAAGCTAGTTAACAATTCAGTAGTATCCAAATGTCAAGGTATGCATTTAAGTACTGTCTAACTGTCAAGGCAATTCACACTCAAGTGCTCTCTAATTGTCAGGCTAATTCACAATTAAGTGCTGTTTGAGTGTCAAGGTAATACACGTGTAAGTCCTGTCTGAGTGGTAAGTTAATTCACATGTAAGTGCTGTCTGAATGTCAAGGTAATTCACAATTAAGTGCTGTGTGAATGGCAAGGTAATTAACACTTAAGTGCTGTTTGATTGTTAAGCTAATTCACACTTATGTGCTGCCTGAGTGTTAAGGTAATTAACACATAAATACTGCTTAACTGTCAAGACAATTCACACTTAAGTGCTGTTTGATTGTTAAGCGAATTCACATTTAAGTGCTGTCCGAATGTCAAGGTAATTAACGCCTAAGTACTGTTTGATTGTCAAGCTAATTCACACTTATGTGCTGTCTGAGTGTTAAGGTAGGTAATTAATACTTAAGTACTGCCTAACTGTCAAGGATATTCACACTTAAGTGCTGTGTGATTGTCAAGCTAGTTCACATTTAAGTGCTGTTTGATTGTCAAGGCAATTCACACTTAAGTGCTGTTTGATTGTCAAGCGAATTCACACTTAAGTGCTGTCCGAATGTCAAGGTAATTAACTCTTAAGTACGGTTTTATTGTCAAGCTAATTCACACTTATGTGCTCTCCGAGTGTCAAGATACTTAACACTTAAGTACCGCCTAACTGTCAAGGCAATTCACATTTAAGTGCTGTTTGATTGTCAAGGCAATTCACACTTAAGTGCTGTTTGATTGTCAAGCGAATTCACACTTAAGTGCTCTCCGAATGTCAAGGTACTTAATACTTAAGTAGTACTGCCAAGTGTCACGACAATCCATATTTAAGCGCAGTCTGATTGTCAAGCTAATTCACAGTCAAGTGTTGTTATAGATATTAACGATACAAGTTTGATTATGAGCATCTTAACGAAACGAGTTTGATTGCCAAAACGAGGCGGTGAGCCGAGTTTTGCGGCAATCAAACGAGTTTTGTTGTGTGCCATAAGCAAACGTGTATTGTTCAATATTTTATCTTCATCAATAAACTCTGGTTCACTGTATAAAAAGAGTGCGGTAATATTCATTACTGCACTGAGTGCGGTAATATCTGTCCATTACCGCACTGAGTGCGGTAATGAAGCTCTTAACGATACTAAAATTAATTTGGTTAAGACGCTATAACAACACGGATGAAGATAAAGCTCTTTAACAATTCAGTAGTATCCAAATGTCAAGGTATGCATTTAAGTACTGTCTAACTGTCAAGGCAATTCACACTCAAGTGCTCTCTGATTGTCAGGCTAATTCACAATTAAGTGCTGTTTGAGTGTCAAGGTAATACACGTGTAAGTCCTGTCTGAGTGGTAAGTTAATTCACATGTAAGTGCTGTCTGAATGTCAAGGTAATTCACAATTAAATGCTGTGTGAATGGCAAGGTAATTAACACTTAAGTGCTGTTTGATTGTTAAGCTAATTCACACTTATGTGCTGCCTGAGTGTTAAGGTAATTAACACATAAATACTGCTTAACTGTCAAAACAATTCACACTTAAGTGCTGTAGTGCTGTCTGATTGTCAAGCTAGTTCACAATTAAGTGCTGTCTGAATTTCAAAGTAATTAACACTTAAGTGCTGTTTGATTGTCAAGGTAATTAACACTTAAGTACCATCTATATATCAAAGTAATACAAACGTAAGTGCTGTCTGAGTGTCAAGGGAATTCACACTTAAATACTATCTCAGTGCCAGCAGTTCACAATTAAGTGCTGTCCGAATGTCAAGTACTAATTAAGTGCTGTCTGTCTAGGTAGTTAACCCTTAAGTGCTGAACACTTGAGTGCCGTCTATATGTCAAGATAATTCAGACTTAAGTGCTGTTTGAGTATTAAGGTAATTCACACTTAACTGTTGTCTCAGTGTCAAGCAGTTCACAATTAAGTGCTGTCTGAATGTTAAGGTACTTAATACTTAACTATTGCCAAGTGTCATGACAATCCATATTTAAGTGCTGTCTGATTCTCATGCTAATTCTCTCGTAAGTGCTGTACGAGTATCAAGGTAATTATCACTTAAGTACCGCCTATGTATTAAAGTAATTCACACTTAATTGTTGTTAGAGTGTCAAAGTAACTCACACTTAAGTATTGTCTGAGTGTCAAGCTAATTCATACTTATGTGCTGATTGAATGTCAAGGTAATTAACACTTAAATGCTGTCTAAGTTTCAAGGTATTTCACAATTAAGTCCTGATTGATTGTCAAGCTACTTCACACTTAAGTGCTGTCTGAGTGTCGAGGTAATTCACTTAACTATTATCCGACTGTCATGGTAACTCACAATTAAGTGCTGTCTGAGTATCAATGTAATTGAAGGTTAAGGAAATTAATACCGAAGTGCTGTTGGAGTGTCAAGGTAGTTACCACTGATGTTATGTTTAGTGTTAAGGCAATTCATACTTAATGACAGAATGTACAGCGTCTGCCAGCAGGACTCAAATTTGCACCAATAAATACGACATGTTTGAATCAGGTCTCTACGATACTTTTTACCAGTGGTGGAGGTTATTACACTTATTTGTTTCTAGAAAGTGTCCATCTAAAACCATTATAAATATCAAACTAGCATATCAAAGTTTAGAAACATGTTTATTAGGTCTTGTTCCCATAGTGGAGACACCTATGGCTAAAAATATTTCAATTGTGTGACTATCCACGAGACTAATTACCTGGGAAAGCCCTATTGGAAGAACCAGCCCATTTACAAGCAACACCCTTCTAGCAGGACAACCCGTGTACAAGAGTACTGGAATTAGATGCTGTCTGAGTGCCAGTGATTTATTATTCTTATGTAAAATAAGAGAATAATGTTGGAAGAGTAGCAAACTTAAAAAAATTCAACATTTCCAAAACGATGATTTAAAACTGCTGACATTTTCCACAATTTATAAAAATATTTCCTTCTTGTTAGGTTTTGCAGGTACCATTGCAAATAGAAATTGATAAATGTGAAAAGAAGTATAGTTACGATGGACACCAAAAGTAATGGTGCACACAAAAGCAGCACAGAAGAAATGAATGAATTCTCATACTTAGGAAGAGTTACTACAAAGGAATATCGGAGTACCAGAGAGTACGAGAGTTTTACAGTAAAAGACACTAAAGTTTAAAGTGTGTGTAAAATCTCTTGAATGGCACACTTTTGCTAAAACAGATTGCTGCCAGATTTGTTGTACAATGTATTATCTTCAATTTAATATTGCTAGATTCACAGAAAATACAACTAGATACCAGGAACAAAGAAGGAAATGAATGGATTTCTGCCAAGGGAAAGAAAAGTAGAGAAAAAATGCTGAGAAAACAGCAGACAGTATCAAGAAGTGAAGAATATCTGATGGGAGTCTTCATGAACAGCAAAGAAGGACAATTGTTGTTACGGGACCAAAGAATGGAAGGATGGGCAGAATATTTTCATGGATTATTGAACAAAGATGAAGATGAAAGTGGTCAAGGACAAGACCACCCTGAAAAATAATAGAAGCGCAGGAGGAGATCAGATACCGGCAAAGCTGTTTAAATATGAATGTGAAGAGAACTGCACCAAATTACATGGGAAGAAGAGTAAATGGCAGGAAATTGGTCTCAGGGCACTATTTTGTGCCAAAAAAGAAGTAAAGACAAAATGTGGTAATTACAGGAGTGGCACTACCATATGTATACAAAAAAGAGTAACAAAGCAAGTAGAATCTAATTTAGAGGCTAACAAAGTGGATTTAGGGTAGAAAGATTGGCCATGGACCAGCTATTGGTGTTGGTAGAAATACAGGGAAAAAGTTATGAATACAAAGTGAGGTCTCATATCTTGTTCATAGACTTCAGATAGGCTTATGACGATTGTTTCAAGCAATGAAAGAGCAAACAAATTAATTAGGTGTACAAAAACGACACTGGAAAGAATAGAAAACAGTCAGGGTAGGATATTTGTTCCGAAAAAGAATAGAAGAAGGATTAAGACAAGGTATTAATTAGATTATCAGCAAAGCTTAGACAAAACAAACTAAACAGGATGGGGTTAATATACCAGAAATGACAACAGTGTTTGGTGCTTATAGACGATAATGAACAGAAACAAAAAAGAATTATAAAGTTGTTAATAATCTGGAAAATGCAGTACAAGAGATAAGTTAAAAAAAAACAAAAACATGGTGTGGAATTAGGAAGAATTGAAAGACAATAACTGGCTCCAAATACATTTAGGAAGAATAAAACCTATAAATTTTAAAAGGTCGATAGTTTGATTCACTTGAGATTAGCAATAGCAAAACAACTAGGAAATACACATGAAGTGCCAGCGAGAATAATGGCAGGTAGTATACAAGTGTGAGAACAGAAAGTGCTAAGAAGGATTTTAGATGGGAGAAAAGTGAACAATAGATGGTAAAGAAGAACCAATGGGGAAATCAGAGAGCTGAGATGGTTAGGACATGTGATGGTGATGAGGATGCCTAAAGAGTGATTGCCCCCTAAAATCCTAATATCAGAAATGGGAAAAGTAAAAATAGAGGAAGACCAAAAACGAGATGAAAGAAGGAAGTACGAGATGACCTACAATGATAAATGATAACAAACTGAAAGAAAAAAGCCATAAGAAGGAAGGAATGACGGGATGCATCCTTATAAGCTTTATATTGCGCAAGCAATTAAAGATAGTGACCTTGAATTGAGAAAAAATTATGCTAAAACGATGATTGAATGTATTCCAAGAGTTACCCTGTTCGGGAACATTTTATTCAGTGACAAGGCTCATTTTCATGTCAATGAGTACTTTAATAAGCAGAATATATGTTACTGGTGTAAGAGAAACCCAAAACAACGACAGCAACAACCCCTTCATAACCCCAAAACGTCGGTGTGGTGTGCTATTTCTGCAAAAGTCATTATTGGACCCTTTTTTTACGACAATAATCATTCTGTCAACTATGAGCGTTATTGTCGCATGATTGAAAACTTTTTCGGGCCTGAACTGACTAGTTTTCTGGCTTTAATGGAACAACGCACTTCCAGCCAGATGGAGCAATAGCACACACTGCCAGATCCTCCATGGAAAAGGTAAAGTATCTTTTTCCCGAAAAAGTCATCAGCAAGTTCGGAGACATATCCTACCCGGCGTGATCATCAGATATGATGCCGTGTGATTTTTTTCTATGGGGATACCTCAAATCTCGTTTATACAACAACGTCCCAAAGACTGTTAATGCCCTCAAGAAAAATATCCGGTGAGAAGTGGCGGCAATTAGTCCAGAGCTCTGTCAATGTGTTTTCGTCAATATGCGCTTCAGATGAGAAAAGTGCTTACAGTGAAATGGTGGCCACTTGGACAGCGTCATTTTTAAAACATAAAATCGGCATTACTTGTGCGTTGATTAATGTAGAAACAGAAACATTACAATGTAAAGACACTGTACAGTTATTTCTCAAGGTTGTAAATTTGCCGGCAAACACGCGTTACTTTGTGATAAATTGTTTATTGGAGTCCTTACTTTGGAAAAAATATACACAACAATACGGGCTTTTTAAAAAGATACTAAAATTTTCTTTAAAATCTCTAATAATGAGTGTTTTTTTTTGTTCCAGTTTGAATTATTAGCTTGTTCTTAAACGGTATTATAAATTAAATTTCCGACTACAAATAACTCAAACACTTGCTCAGTGCTACGTCAGGCAGAACTACAACAAAAACCAACACAAACCACACGACACAAAACATTAAACATACCGCACTACCTCATACTTCAAAAGAATACAGAATCCTACACAAAGTAACAAAAAAATCAACCAGTGTACATACGACAAGTCCACAGCATACCTACCTTAGGTTGTGGTGCACAGGTTTGCGGTACAACTCGAAGGCCGACCCCCTCTGCTCCCTTGACCCTTGCAGGTCGACGATGTTGGGCCTCTCGGGCAGCCTCCCCTCGAGCACGTCAGTGCTTTCCATGTTATAAGCATTGTCGCGCTGCGATATGGGCGTTATCTCGCTGCGGGAGGCATAAGATATGTTCGTGTGCCGGTGCGACTCGTACGGGGGCGCCATGTCGTAAGGTCCGTGCATAGTCGCATTGTAGCGTATGGCCGTCTCGGTGTGCCAACTGTTTGGGACGCTGTTTGGTGGCATGTTGTAGTAATAATCGTGCTTTGCGTTCATTGTTGGAGATCGTTGGTCCTGCTGTTTCAAAAGTAAAATAAGACAGTTGATGAAGTGGGTTGATTGAACTTTCCCATACTGTTAAAGTAAATTGGAAGCTGAACTTAATTGCAAATATAAAATGTATTTTAAATTGCAGGCGATTCGTAGAGACTCGGATGAAGTAGAAGAACTCTGTAGTATTCCAAGTGCTATTATGATCCACACTTACATCATATGATTTTAGTTTTACTGTCGCTACAGAGCTACAAAATTTAATTTTCAGTTTTCAATTTTTGTGTTGTATTTTTCTTATAATAATAATAATAAATGCCTTTATTATTATAATATGTACATGAAAAAATAAAAATATATGTACAATATTTTGGACGAAGTTCAGTTTACAGTAGAATTACTGTGAACTGCTCTTCCACTTAACCCAATTTGAAAAAATTGGCATTGGAAAAAAAAAATTGAAAGTAAGTAATGACTAAATAAACATAGACGAGACTGAACCACTGCACCCGAACTGAAACTAAAAATGTGACTGACAAACGCAGTGTATATTAAAGTGAAATATAATGGAAATAACTGACTGTAATATCTAAGAATTCTGCTTAGCTATCAAGTAACGCTTGAGCCGATCGCTGAAAAGTGGTTATGGCAACGTTCTAAACTCTAAGGGTAATTGATTATAATATTTTGCTGTACAATATGAAAAGCTACGCTTTCCTAGTTGAGTATTATGAGTAGGGACCCCTAAAGCGTAAATTTAAGTTGTGTACGTCTGTACGAAACCTGATTTTGTTATACAAATACGGCGGTGTTTTTGAATTAAATTTTTTTTTATACAAACAGACATCAGTTTGCCATATTTAGCCAACCAGAAATTTTATGTTACTTTCTTATTAAGCATGAGTCAACAATAGTAGACGAATGTGTAACAATACGAAAATGCAGAACAGAGATAACACAATTATTAAAGCAAACATCAATTAATGAGATCTTCCAAACTTAATCTCTCTCTCTCTCTCTCTCTCTATCTCCAAAGTTAATGGATCATAAAAAGTAAGACAATATACCCACTGAAGTAGACAAGAATATCTAAAGACACAAAAAACCTAAAGAAGATAGTGATATGGGAAAGCCAAGCCTCGAGAAAATTTATTGGAGGCATTAAAGGGAATGAAGAGTGGAGAATAACAAACAAGGAATTAGCAGAGGTATATAATGGTCCAAATGCAGGAAGTGCCATAAGGCAGAACAGACTAAAACAGTTAGGACTAAACGAAGATAGACAAATAAAGATAAAGACAATGTTTCAACAAAAACTGAGAGGAATAAACCCAAGAAGGAAAAAACTGGAGGGATGGTGACAAGGAGGATCTGCATGATTGGAGGAGACTAGTTAAGTCATGGATCTTCAGTGTTGTTATAAAACAATAATAATAAATGACGAAATAGATTAACAATAGAACCAAGATTAGTTAACAGTAGCAGATGATAAACAAGGTGTACGATCAGACAATAGGTACATCTATTTAAAAACAGCAATTTAATTGGAAGATAAAATATAAAAGCCAACGAAAAGAAAATCAAACACAAAAAGAAGCAGAAAAATACAGAGATCCCCATAAGCAATGGTAGCAGCTTCTGAGGAGCAAGGCGAAGAGGGAAAGATAGACATAGAAAATTGAAAAAAAATTATAATGGGGTTATAGACCCAGATAAAAGAAATAAAGAAAGACGCCAGCAGTACAAACAAGGCCATAGGTAGCATAAATAAACAACTTAAAAAATATGGTGAAGAGAAGAGTTCTAAAGGAAGAGTTCCTAAAGAAGGAAGTGGAATGGCAGAGAGAAAACACTGAGCAATGAAATTGAACTGATGAATGGAAGGTTGAAAAACCAGGTCAGATATGAAATGAAAAACAATAAATTACTAGAGTGGAATTTCATAAAGAAATAATCCAACTAGAAGTAAAGGAATTCATTCTGAAAGAAATAGGAGGTGGGAATACTGGAAGTAAAGATGATAGTGGTAAAACTGGAAAAATTTTAATAAAAGCTTGAAGTTCTAAAGGGAAAAAACAACAAAGTATGATTTTAACCCAAGATGAACAAAAGATCCAAGTGGTGGCAAGAGAAGAGAAGACAAACGGAAAGAGGACCAAAGTAGGATATAGGAAAATAGAGATAAACAACACCAAATATGAATGCACCGAAAAAGAAGGAGAAAGCCTGATAAGGACAAAAATCATGATCCAAAAAACCAGTAGGAAAGGAAGAAATGATGATGAAAATAGCTGCTAAAATGGTAATGAAAGAGAATGACAATCAGGAAATGAATATAACAACTCTTTCAGGTGGTAAAACTTCAAGAAGTTATACGTGAAATGGAAAGGTATAATGTAGATATTCTGGGGCTAAATGAAATCAGATGGAAAAATTGCGGTGAGAATATTAGTGGCAACTATAGTTTCTTGTACTTCAGACTATCTGAATATAAAGACATATATGACTGGGGGGTTGGAGTAATATTAAACAGACATTTTAGAGATATGCTGATAAAGAAACCCGTGCCAGAGAGAATCAGAATGATAAGATTAAATACAGAAGACAAAAAAGTACTTAACAATAATACAGTGGCAACTGAATATAAAAAAAAATCTATAATTTACTCAACAAAATTATATTTGAAATAAATAAAAAAGATGTAGGTGAATTTAATGCCAGAGTTGGCAACCGTAACAAAGACCTAGCTACTACCTGAAATATGCTGAAAGTATGAGCAACGCTATTCTCACATAAAGACTGCCACAAAATAACCTGGGTGTTGCCTGATCGCAAAACAAGAGAGTCAATTTGACCATATTTGTGTACGTTCGAGATGGAAAGGGGCACTATTATATGTTACAAACAAACTATGTGCTGGTGCTGATACGGATTATCACCTAATCTTTAAAAAAATACGTCTATAGTTTAAGAAGCACAAAAGTTAAATATCAAAAACCCACAATAGGGAGATCACATCATCATAATTAAGCGTCTTAATAAACCTCACCAAAATAACGGTACATAAGTTACATAATCACCAGAGCGTACTTGACATGCAGGCGTAATTTCAGTTAAATAAGTCTACGTAAATTATTGTAAGTGAAAATGTGCAAGAGAATTACAAATTGATGTTTGACATGGCCAAATGCACTACTAAAAGAAGGCGGTCGATAGCTTCTTGGCTATGACACATATATTACAGATTGAAATTTGGATTGATTAGTTGAATTCGACCAATTTCCCACTATGCAAGAGCAATCTTGATGTTAGCTTTAATATGCAATAATGCCTACACGGAACCCAAGATCTTGTCTCCTAATATAGCGCTTTACGAACCGATAATGACTAAGGTAAGTTTTTACAACTTTGTTAAAGTGTCACAAGCTAATAACGCACGTAATTACTTGCAAATGCGGGCCTATCTTGAGGCTGGATTCAATCTAAAGCCATGTCACCAACGTTACGTGACGTTCGAGAATTAAAGTTTGTCGTGCAGATGCCGTACAAAATTCGATAATGTTAACACTTGAACGGGGCGTGAGGCACGACCGTCCGAATGACTTTTAACTTAAAAAGCTAATTAAAATGACCTACTGCAAAAGATTCTTTACAAGCCAAGTGTGGTGCAATAAAATTATATCAGTTACTTTAAATGGGCGAGGAACACGCTTAAAATACATAAAAAGAAAAGTCTAATAAATACTCATTACATCGTAGCACAATCACAGGAACACATTAAAACGGAACCCCAAAGTTTGAGTGACCGAAACTAGAATACAAAGCAACCGACCTTGCGATGGACAACAGGGTGGCTGGCTCGGCCGAGGTTTGGCCAGAGCTAACGACCTGCAGGTAACGTATCGCTGAAGGAGGTTACGCTCGAGCCTCTACCTTCGCTCTCCATTGAAGGCAAGGGGAATTCGCGCTCGTCAAGCTCAAGGCGATAGCTGGGGGCCGTCTTCACCAGAAGGGAACGCCATCAAACGAAAAGGAACGTCACCAATCACAAGGAGGTCGCCCAGCAAAAAGGAAACTGTACAGATGGACACCGCAAAAATGGAGCTAAAAGAGTATCATTCCATAGAATCTAAATAAACATCATTAAGGAAACATACCCTTAGGTGTTTTAGGCTCCTGTTTGCTCAGATAAAATCCAAACTATTTGAGGCTTAGGAAATCGCAAAATAACCTTACCGGGGATCGCATCGTCAACACCGGAAGGGCCAAAACGCAACACAAAAGAATTTCTAGGCCAGATGCCTGCGAAATAATCCCATTAAGGCTCATTTCAAAATGAAATCTCACAAAGGCAGCTATTCTGCAGCTACACAATATGGCGAATGGCCAAAAAGACTGATAAACTCCAAATTTGAAAAATGGAGGGAGCCTTGAATATGCAACCAGACTAACGCCGATGCAACAAGAGAGCCCTAGCCTAACGCAAATTAATTAAGAATAAGAATTTCTGGAAATTCAAAGCTTGTAATAGCGGGTAATATTTAGATTTATCGAAAATAGGGCAGTTAAATATGTAATACTTTTAAATGACTTTTAGCCCGTAACAAACGAGCAAAATGGATTAGCCAAGAAACATGGGACAAAGTTAAACACAGAAAAAAAATTAAACAAAAAGGGCTACAATTTAATGGTAATGAGGAAAAGAGAAAAGAAATGGAGCAGCAATATAAAGTAGCATGCAAAGAAGTAAAGAGGAGGTTTAAAAGAAATTTGATACCTAGGGAGACTACCAAAGGAAGCAGAAAGTGCAGCAAGAAAAGGCAATGGCAAGAAGTTATGCGAAACAATAAATAAAATATCAGGAAAAGTAAGAAATCAAAAGACATATCAATAAAAAGCAAAGATAGACAAATATTGACTTCAACAAAGCAACAGCTGATAAGATGGAAGGAACATTTTGAAGAAGTCATGAATGTTACAAGTGACACTGTACAATCAATTCAAATAGAACAAACACACAAGCTGCAAATAGATATAGACTGCCCAACTAGAGAAGCATTACATAGAGAAAAACGGGAAGCCCCTGGTGTAGACCGAATTACAGTAGACATGTTGAAACTGGATACTACAGGTTCCATAGATTCTATTTATGTATGTATGTATGTATAATCGTTAACCTCTTGTTACCTTAGCAGTGTAGAGGCCGGTGCTTTGTACGCTAGCATCTGGCGGTATAGTGCTCAACCTGTCCCGAGTTACGAGATACAAAGTTGAAGCGCGCCTTTCGTGGTTGCGTAGCAGCCATTATGTGTTAGGTGTGTTGACCTTTTTACTCTATCCCTTAGGTCTGTTGTTCTGAGTAGAGCACAGTTAATTTTGTACCCAACTGTGAATGGTCTCCCCCAGCCCGGTTCAAATCGCCAAGGTGCGGAAAATTTCGGCCCTTGCAGATAGAAAAAGTCTAGTGAGAAGAAATATTCCCAGAGGAGTAAAAAGAGGTGATTATAGTAAAATCTCCAAAAAACAGTGACCCAACAAAATGTAAAAACTGGCAAGGTATAAATCTCCGAAGTGTAGTAAACAAGATCTTCTACAAAATAGCTTTAAATAAGAACATTGGTAGAGAACAAAACGGATTTCGAGCTGACCGAGCTTGTATTTACATCAATGTTGTAGTGGAGCCATAAATCGCAATAACTCGTTGTCAACAGTAAGCGTAAGAATTCCAAAGAAAGGAAGCTCGCCTATAAAATAAACAGTGCCAGTCCGCAATAAATATTTGTGAAATGCAAGCAGTCAGCTTAAGTACCATTAGAAAACTTTCGAGCAAACGGATGCACGCAGTTAAAAAAGGTGATCTGTGCACGGAATTCAACGGAGAGAAATTATTCAACGTCCCTCGAACTAAAAGGGTTTCTTAAAATACACTTTTCTAAATCAGAAGCGAAAGTGCAGTCACAATACAAAACTGCAGCTGTAAAAATCGAGAGTGAATTTCAAGTGGTGTCATAAACTCATAAAACCTCCAACCGTTGCGTCCCAAGTGAAAGTGAACGGATCCTTCGTCTTGTGAATACAATACCGTTGTTGTGATGTGAATAGAAAAAAATACCTTTTTGTATATTGTGTAAATTGTGTAACATGAGTATATAAACCAGAGCGATGGGGTTGAACGGGATCATTGCATATCAGGTTTTCGCCTGTTAAACCACTTTGGTGAAACAGACACGCAAAGAGTCAGATCCTCAATGAGTTTAATATTAATCTCATACTTAGTGGAACATTTACTTTGAGTGTTTCCACGGGCCAAGTGTCAGCTTCACAACCGCTCATATGTATGCCTGATTAAACAGACCTATTCGCTCTGCACTTGTAGTAATATAAAAAGCTAATCCGCACACGTAACCAGTTAATTTATGTCTGTATTCTGTACGCAAAATAAAGGAGTAATAGGAGTGTTATAGTTATTCGTGTGTGTTATTCACATCAGCCACCAAATTGGCGACAAAGAACTCGAAAACAGCAACATTCTCTATAATGTCTTGAGAATCATTATAGAACAATCTATAGAATTTTAGTCACCATTACACCGTTTATTTGTCAATTATGAAAAAGCATTTGACTCTACAGACCATGAATAGACCATGGATAGCCTTAAAAACACTACCTGAAAAACTAATAAGACTGTTAAAAATAGAGATAAAGACAAAGACAACCGAAAATAATATGGTGCAGAATCGTGGAAGAAGAAACACAACTCACAATTACAAAGCTGCAGGGAATAACAGACAATACAGAACAGTGGAGAAATCTTAAAAACACCCTATGTCTCTTGGGGGGATAATGAGACATATTATTATTACTATTAACATTAATATACGATACAAAACAAGCTACACAGAGTGACAATTAAATTCCTAGACTGGCACTATTGCTCTAGTCCTACTAACGTTATTTATCAAGGTAAGTGGAAGTACTTCCACATATTTGTTTACTGAAGTACAACTTTCAACTTGTTTGTTTGACAAATTCAAAAATAGCAGATGTTTTTGTTAGTTTTTGCGTCACGTCAGTAATTACACAATGGAACAAAGTGTGCATACGGAGAGAAATGTTTATGAAAACTAAGAGTGCTGACATGGTTGAAATAATGATGAAAGAGTAGCACATCAGACAACCTCAAGTTCTTCAAACTAGCAAAAGATGATATTTTAATAATTGTTCGGATGTTAGAAATCAGAGACATCAACACAGAGACAGTAATAGTTGCAGATATAAATTTAAAAAAAGCTTGCACGACAATGCCCTGGCACATTCGTCTGCTCGCCAGATTTGGCCCCAGCCGATTTTTTCTCTTCCTTAAATTAAAAGTTACGGTGGGAGGGATTTTTCAGCAATCCAAAAGACCATGAGGAAAAAAATTATGGTGTTTTCTAGGATTTTTTATTCATTGTATGAGCCTCGGACGAAGTTAAAGTAAAAAACTAAGGCAAGGGCACAATCAATAGTGAGAAGCATATGCCGGTGGTCTGGTTATGTAGCAGGAAGTAGAGAAAAGTTCAAGAAAAATTAAAAATAGTCGAAACAGGAGGTGAGAAAAGAGGACTCTTAATAAATGAAGCAAAAACACAAGTGCAGAAGAGGACGAAAAGATCAATAGTAGGATTGCGAGCAAGAAAAATATAAATTTATAGAAATGAAAGAATTTAGGTTACCTAAAAACACATCAAAATGCAGAAAAGCAAGCTGTAAAAGCACTGGGTATAAAATATTCAGGCATTTGAAAATGTTGTAACTCTGCCATGGCTATAGTCATGCCTGTCCCAAGCCACGATGAGAAAGGAGGGGGAGGTAAAAAACGGGGTTCATTACCAGGATACGACTCAGTTGTCCCACAAAACAGAGCCCTCTTCGTAGGGCAATCACCCAGGCGAGGTAAGATGATTAAGAGCAAAAATAGGGGCTTTGAAATAGAACAGTCTCAACGGAAAAACCGGTGAGAAAAAAAAATTTGTTGAAATATTAAAACATTTGACAGGAAAAGAAGAATAAATAGAGAAAATGGACAAATACAAAATAAACATTCTAGGGATCAGTGAGGTAAGGAGGAAGGGACAAGGGATCAAGACACTAGACAGAAGATACTATGATACATTGGAATACCATTCGGAAATATAGCTAAAGAAAGAGTGGGAATAGTGACCAATGAAGAGGCAAAAGAAATTACCTGGGAACCCATAAATTTAGAGGTAAAAAAGACAATAGGAATAATACAAATACAGGGTGAGTCAATATTCACTCCCCAGCCTTCGGATATACCTGTTCTACAATTAAAAATAAAACAAAAATAAAGAATACTAAAATTCCGAAAGTGCAACCGTTTTTAAGTAAAATTGAAATAAGCAAATTTTTTTTCAAGTTTTGTTTAATCTCGATAAATTCAACTACAAGAGAAAACTCAAAATATAAAAAAAAATAAAAGTATCTGTGTCGAGATAAACATCAGCAAAACATCTAATTCCTTAAGAAACCCTCAAAAATGTTACCATTAATACACGTATGCAACCTATGACTAAAGTTCCTGGCAACAGAATTGAAATTATCATCATTTATTTCTGCCATTCCAGCAGGCACAGTAAAATAAACCTTTTCTTTCATTTATTCCCACAGCCAAAAATCTATTGGAGTTAAGTCAGGAGACTGGGGTGGCAACGTTATTGGTCCACCCCGCCCAATCCATTTATTAGGAAAACGGCGATTCCCAATTTTTCGCACTTGTAATGTAGCATGTGTAGGTGCTCCATCATGTTAAAAAAAACATTGTTGCACGTTGTTGTAAAAGAGTATCTTTTGTATTTGAATGCAATGAGATTAAACAAAACTTTAAAAAAAATATTTATTTCAATTTTAGTTGAAAACGACTTCGCTTTCGGAATTTTAGTATTCTTCATTTTTGTGTTACTTTTAATTGTAGAACACATACACGAGGGCTGGGGAGTGAATATTGACTCACCCTGTATGTGCATCAACAGAAAGACCTTTTCTATAGAGATCTGCAAAGAATTATAGATAAATTACAGTCTAAAAAATGACATGTCATGATCATTGGAGATTGGAGCGCCTGATCAGAAAACAACAAACAGCAGGGATATGGACAACCAAATACTTATAGGAAATTTGTGGTGAATACAAAATTGCACATGAAGCTGAAGAGAGATGACAAAAGAGATAGACCACATAACATACACCAGAAGTATGAAATACGCAGTAGAAGATGTTGAAGTGATTAGAGGTGCAGAGCTAAATACAGATCATAGACTAGTAGTAACCAACATCAAAATATAACCTTCCCTTAAAAACCAACAAGAACATGAGGCAATTAAGCTAGAAGCTTTGGAAACCCCGGAAAAATGAAAGAATATGAAAACAAACTAACCACACACCTTAATAAATTATAAGAAAGACAACCGGCCGATAACTAACGAGGTATCAGTGAGAGATGGAAGGAATTTAAAGAGACAATAATTCAAACAGCAGTAAGAGTGTGCAGCATCAAAAAAGGTAAAGTCGCTCACCTACAGAAACAAAGGAAGCAAAGTAAGCTGAAAAGCAAGCCAAAAGGGACTTCTGAGAAGAATTTGGAAAAAAGCTAGAAGAAGCCACTTAGAAAATCAACAGTTATGAAACATAGTGAAAAACTCAAAGGACATTCTAGTACACAAATAAGAAAAACGGAATAAAACAGGGCAATCTCCCTACTGTTTGTCACTTATATCGACAAATAATAAAAATGGCAAAAAGACGAACAAGAGCCTCAAGACTAGGATACTACAGTCCAAACCCAGTGTACACACACGGACTTGTATATGCTCATCATATTGTTCTAGTATCAGGGAACATAAATGATCTTCAAAGAAACTTCTGCAACACCTGCCTGTAAGAAAAATTAATGAAGATAAACACTGAGAAGAGCAAAATTCTACATGCCACTAAAGAAGAAAGAATAGAAAAGTATAAGGGACGACATAAATCTAAAACCATTGGTAAAAGAAATAAAAGTATGAGAAATGAAAGGATTCTCAAGAAGATGATGGAAATGTGGCCGAATGGTAGAACACAAGGCAGATCGAAGCTACAGTAGGAAAAAACATCAGAGAAATGGCAGAGAAAAGAAGGAAAACCATCACAGAAGCAAGGATTTTGGCGAGAGATGGACCAAAAACCCAACACTGTGAGGCATAACTGGGTAATAGAGAAAGAAAAGAAGAAGAAACTTTTTTTCAAAGATTTTTCGGTGCAACATACAAATACAGAGAAAGAGGATATAATAAGGCAAATAAATGCACAAAGGTTCAGTTGGCGGGGTCATATAATAATGTAACAACCCGCAAGAAATTGCGTTTATAATTATAAACCTTATAGATTTTAAGTTGTCAGGAGGAAGAATAAATCAAAGCCGCCCCTGCATAAATTACATTTATTGCGAATGCAAAAGTTCATTTGGTAAGAACGAAAAGACTACATCGTTATAATCCACGAAGCGGTTGAATTACATCCGGTGTTAATTAACCAAAAGCTTTCTCAGAATAAAGAAGTGCTGAATTGGCAGGCAGTGCAAAACCGCGTGGGATATGCAGAATTTGCAATCCCAGAGTGCGCGAGTTCTAATTCAAAAATGTTATCTTGCAAAACGGGAGAGTACGAAAGACATTCGTTTTTGTCCCGAAAGAAAATTACCTTTTGGGGAACGCGAACTGGACACGCAGTCTTTTCCGGGTTACGCGAGATAATAAACTAATTACCGACAAAAGCCGTTTTCGGGCGTACCGCGTCCGGCGCGACGCCGCGCAAAGCGCGAATCAGCTTAAGTCAAAATTGAAAGTTATATTCAAATTATAAGTCAATTCGGGCGTACCGCAAATAAATAAAATCAACATTCACCCTCCAAGTTCTAGCAACGGCACCTGGACGAAGGTCAGTCATTTATGTGTATTTTATTAACCAACTAAAAGCAGGGCTGCTATGTTTATTCTTCCCTTCCAAAGTAAATTGATGTCATAAAAATTAAGCGTAATTTTGATCAATCCTTTTAACGAAACTTACAGCTAATTAATCATAGAACCGATAGGGCGAATATTCATTGTAATGGTGCAGAATATAGTTTTCAATATAGTTTTATTATTTCTGGGGTGTTTTATTCCATCAAATCTAGGCCTCACAACCCCTAAATTAAGTTCAGTGGTCAGCAACCGAGTTATCCTCCGTAGAAGCGAAATTAGTTGGTCTAAGAGGGAAAACTACCCCTAAGACAACTGACAAGGTTGCAGCCCCTAACACAAGGGTTGCAATACTTTACAATAAGAACAGAAGAAAATACAACAATCAATAACCGAATGAAAACTAGAACTGATAGTGATAAGATCATCTTGAACCTTTAAGATCCTATAAAACATTCCTGTTCATATTCGAAATCTCTGTAAGGTGCTTTAATATTGCCAAAACTATTTTGCACTATAACTGATAGTAACACAATTTTCCATAAATTTTTTTTGCTCTGTAGAATAAATCTAGTGTGGATCATTTGAGAAGCTGCACATTTCTTCTAAATTTCTGTTTTTGTTTACAAAACCTGCTTGCTGAACACACTGTTTTGGATACACTGTAGATAGAGGTATACATTTTGTATTTGCACATCTATACGTAAAAATAAAAAAAAGGGGAACTATAATATTGCTAAAACATTTAACATAGATAAAATGCTTGCAACAGGGTGACATTATGCTTATCGAGTTTATCAAGCTGATCTTGCCATGACATTATACAGGGTGTCCGGAAAGACAACCGTGTCACTTTTGGAGATGGTAGGGGACGCTATATGGAGTCGAAAAGTCCTAATCCATTTTTGGCTTAGAAGCATAATTTCTTCAGAATTCACTGTTGAAATTGGTACCGCAAATTTTGTGAACCGCTGTATGGTACCTACTGCGTTTTTGTGTTTTTGATGTTTTTTTTTGTCAATTAATGTCAATGTAATAAATAATTGCGCGTTTGACTTTTGTAGTAAAAATATACACTGTGCAGGAGTATGCTGTAATGTTTTTTATTCGCAACCATATATGTAATGTTAACATTCCTGACCTCATTTGAGTGGGGGAAGTCGTACATTTCAGCCCGCTACTTCCCGCTCAAGTGCGGGAAGTACATTCCCGACCGCTGAGTAGGTAGGGACACTGGGAATCTCGTTGATCCATTCATGCGCGTCACAACCTGTTGTATCATAATATAATTTTTCCAATTATTGTTTAGAATAAAGTGGTTGCAAATAAAATAGTATACAAACCTCGATAGGAAGTTTCCTTAGTCTCGAGATAATAGCTAGTCTCAATCAGCTAACTAATCTCTCGACAGTAATGAAACACTTCCCATCTCGGGCTGTAATATACTATTGTGTATGGTGTTCTGGTGATGTTGGGTCTGTGAGTATGTCGATATTTTGTCTTCATTGTTGGATTTAAAATTATCAAACTCCGTTTTAAAAGTGTTCTAAAAGGTAATAAATTATGTATGTAGACGGCATATGTGACAATTGTTTTCCCAGCCTATCTCAAGACACTGTGTCAAGCCTCCAATTTAAGGTAAAGTACAGCAGTTCTCAACTTTTTCTTTTTAATTTTCAACATTCGTTTTTACGAAAACTATGCTTCTAAGCTCAAAATGGATTAAGACTTTTCGACTCCATATAGAGTCCTCTAACACCTCCAGAAGTAACACGGTTGACTTTCCTGACACCCTGTATAATAAATATCCGAATTGGTTGGTTAATTTTACAGATAAATTCAAGTTCCCAGGTTACTTTCGGCAAAATGATAGATCTTTCACACATCACAAGAGATATAAAATTTTTGGCAGATGATGTTAGTATTCGCTGCTCTTCTTCACCTTTATTGCAACCTACATTGTTGCTGCGAGACAGTAACAAAGGACTAGTTGATAAACAATATAGTTTGGGTTTCGTTCCTCAGAGCAGCAATTCAGAAGAAAACTCTTTTCTACGGCAATATTTCAAAAAGCTTTATTCCTTTCTGACAGATGCAGTACGCCGCCCTTAACAAACAGGCGCGTGTCAGAGTGCTACTCCGATATTAAAGCCCAAATTGGACCATATCGAGTAATAAAATTAAGCAGGAAATTGTCAGTGGAAATAATAAACATACAGAAGACTGAGTAAATGAAGTACATTTGCAGAGCCAAAAACTGTGAGTAATTAAAATATCATAAAGGAAACGTTTGAGGTTATAGAAAGATATAGGTTAAGTTTGAAAATTCATGCAGAATTAATAGTGAAGAAAGTTAAACGAAAATTGCCGCTATAAGCTTCAGCACGATAAGTGCAAGACAGGCAACACATTATACACAGTAAAGAGCAAGAGGTTGCATAAAAATAAATCAGGCTGCATACTAAAAATAGGAAATAAAAACCAAATACAGTAATGGAGACAAAAGTAGATAAAATCTTGAAGAAATTAGCTACAATGCGTATAGAATAAAAATTTGATACGCTCAGCATTGAGTTAGGTATGCTCAAAAAGGAGCATGTGAAGCTAAAAAAGGAAAATCCACAAATGAAAAAATATATACCGGAACAGGAAGAAAGAATAACTCTGCTAGAAAGGAAAGTTGGGAAAAATAAGCTGGTAATTCGTGGAATACAAGACAAGAAAGATGAAGCAGAACTACATTTGAAAGCGAAAACAAGAATTTTTTTAAGGGACATGAGAATACAACTAAGCATGGACATCGAAATAAAAGAGATACTGATAATGGGGAGTTACAGAAATGATCAAAAGAGACCTATACTAATAGAACTAAGCTCTAATAACAGAAAGATTGAAATCCTGAAAACCACTATGAAAGGAACCAAAGTATAATACATAACGGAAGATTTCCCAAAGAAACTACAATTCAGCACATGAAAACGGCAAGAGAATGTGGAAATAGAGCATAATTATGTAGTGTACAACAAACTAATAGTAAATAGGGAAAGCTACAAGGCAGAACAACTAAGTGGAGAACAAAACGATGAAATAATCGACAACCAAAACATCCAAACAGAGAAGATAGAGAAAAATGGGAACGACAAAGAAGTGGAAGAAAGGAAAACGGAGGCTAGAATAGTCGAAGAGAGGTCACCTCAAGGAACGACAAGGAAAGAAAACACACGGCCTAGCAAATTATCAAAACAACTACCAAAAAACCATTAAGTACAAAGAAAAAGGACTAGGCAAACGAAGCAAATACAAAATAAAGAAGTACCAAATCCAACAAAAGAAAACAAAATATGGAAATTGGCAACAATGGAACATTAGAAGTATAGAAAGCAAAGATATAAAAGTAGAAGGAAAATTTAGTGAAAATACAAAAAACAATAATGGAGAACGGCTGATAGACTATTGTATACTGAATAATTTAATAATAACAAATACATTTTACAAACACACCCGAGTGGTGTAGCTTGAACAAGCATCCACGTTCGATCAGCAGAGTTAAGCAACGCTGTCTCTGGTCAGAACTTGGATGGGAGTTCCACGGCTGCATCTTTCGACGCCTCATGGTACGGCTATCACGGAAAAAAGTTGGTCCCGGCGGTCATACAACATCATGACAGTCGTTAGTGGGGTTGGAAGTCCTCATAACTGCACAGCGACGCCTATAATTGGCCTAACGGCTGTTGGCTGAGTGCGAATTAAATAAATAAATAAATTAATTAAATAAGTTTACGATAGAAGCGCCGAGCAGAAATGAAAGATCCATAATAGACTACATATTAGTAGAAATTACCAACAGAAGAGCAGTGAAAGATGTTAATGTTAGCAGTGAAGCAGAGATATACTGTGATCACTATCTTTTGGTGGTAAAAATAGGAACAGAAGCATACAGTCCTGAACCATCAAGAGACAGGTTCGAAACAATAACTTATAAACTAAATAACGCAGAAGTAAGTAACCGATATAAAGGAAGTATAAATAGGAAGATAAGAATGCTACCACAAAGCATGAAGGGGGCAAATTTAGAACAATTAAAAGTGTTGAAACGGGCCAATTCATATCACCTGTGTTTACATATTTCATACCTTTTTATTATATACACAATTAGTAATAAAGCTTAACAGTATGTGTTATTATGTCTTATTCAAG
This sequence comes from Agriotes lineatus, assembly GCA_940337035.1. Classification (NCBI taxonomy): domain Eukaryota; kingdom Metazoa; phylum Arthropoda; class Insecta; order Coleoptera; family Elateridae; genus Agriotes; species Agriotes lineatus. The sequence continues at coordinate 14,850 of CALNHX010003884.1, read as the reverse complement.
TGGTAGTGAGGTATAAGTAAAAAACTCTGTGTAAGCGGCCGCGTACTGTAAGGTTCCGGATGCGAACTCAATAGTTCAAACATGTGGGAACGGCCAAAATCGCAACATCGTGGGCTGCGGGAGATTCATTCAGCCCCAAGCTAGTAAAGAGTGCGGATCGGCCTTTTAAGTCTTTTTGAAGGTTTGCCCGTGCAAGCAGCTGATGCCGTGCATCTCCAGCCGAGGTGCTGTTTATCAGAATAGAACATCACCTTGGAAGTGATTCCGCGGTGTTCCGATTTGACATCGCTCAAGGAGGCACTCAGCGCTATTCCCGGCTTTTCGGTGGAATGATTAAAACAAGGTTAGTTCCTGCTGAAACTGCGCTACGAAATAAGAGCAGTTCCAACATTGTTTTAATGAATAATTACACAACCGTGAGCAATGTGTCTGTAGCGCAGATAATGGAAAAGTACCGGCAACTATTACGCAGTCATCACGTCATTTGCTGACTCGGCGTCTAGAGGATTCCAAGCATCGTCACATTTTAAAAAATCGATAACTTCGCGTTAGGTTTATTTGTGCATGGAATTACATTATACCTCGCGCTCGTGAACTTTGGCCTGCATGGATAACTAAACTTTAAGGATCTAGTTAAGGCATTTTCCCATGTGTAGCGCGCAACCGTTTTATGTATTTGTTTGTATGTATTTTCTTGTGTCTGTGTTTTCTTACAGATTATATGTATTCATGTAAATTGTTGGGCTTTTCTTATTGGTAGTGTTTGCATGTGTAAGTATAATATTCCAGGTGACAACGAGCTGACCTCAAACAATATTAGCTTTCCCTTAGCCGCACTGACGATGCTAATAGAGCCTCATACCTCACCGACTAAATAAGCTAGCGACCCAGGGCATTGTAAGGTAATAGTACAGTAGAGTGTAGGGCTAGGTAAAACGCTGTGTTACAGTGTAATACTGGAAGCTGCATTAGAAGTGTGTGGAACTACCAGAGCAATAAATAACAAAAAATAAACAGAGTGGTGGAACGATAACATTAAGGAAAAGGTCAAAATCAAAAAGAAAATATGGAAGAAATATTTAACTAACCGAAACGAAGAAGCATACAAAAAAATAAAAGATCAAAGAATAAAAGAATTTGGTGTCCCAAGATAAACAAAACACATGGAAAGAATTCGGGGAAACGGAGAAAAACAGCAAAGCGAACCTTAAACTATTTTATAAAGTACTACAAGTCACTGCGAAATAATAAACCAACATATGAGGGTAGGATAAGAAATAAGAAAGGAGACATTTTAATAGGGGAACATGAAACTATGGAAAGATGGAGGGAATACTTTGTAGAGTTGCTGAATCCAATGGGATTGGAGAAAAACGAAGAGGGTGGAAAAGAAAAAGAAGAAATGGGAGAGAAAAAAGAAACCAACATAGAGAACATAGGAAAAGATGAGGTCAAGGAAATAGAGATGCCAGAAATGAGAGAAGCAATTAAAAGTATAAAAACTAGCAAAGCACCTGGACGTGACAAAATAAAGGTAGAGATGATCAAAGAACAGTTATTACTAAATATCTATAATAAAGTTTGGATAGACAAGATAGTAACTAAAGTGTGGGAAATAAAAAAAAATCTGTCAATCCATAAGAAAGAAGACAGTTCTAACTGTAACAATTACAGAGGTATCACCCTATTAAGTTCACCCATGAAGATTTATGAAAGAATATTGGAAAGAAGATTAAGAGGACAAATTGAGAAGACATTATCACAATCGCAGAGTGGATATAGAAAAGGGTACAGCGTACAAGATCATATATTTACTATACAACAAATAATGACCAGAGCAGTGAAATATAATACAAAAGTGACAGAGTTAAAAGAAATAGGGTGTGGGAAAGTTTGGCCAGTAGAAATGTAGATGGAGGATTGATAGAGGCCATTAAGAGCGTATACAGGAACAATGTCAACTATGTAATTAGAAGAAACAAGTCAGAGAAATTCAGAAAGAAGAAAAGATTACGACAAGAGGGAGTATTGAGCCCAGTGCTATTCATAATACTGATGGACAACATTATTAAGGAATGTAACCAAAGAGTTAAGAAGTTAAGAATCTGAATCTGAATCTAAGACTAGGATATAGATAGATGAGATACTAGAGAAGAGCAAAAGGGATAACATTAAAAGACCGAACACGAAATGACGTAGTAAGAGAAGAACTAGGGATCGAATCAATACACCAATTTGTAGAGAAGAGATTAGCTGGTGGGGCCACCTACAACCATGGGAGAAAAAAACAGATGAAAATAGTATGGAGAGCAAAAGTTGTAAAGAAAAGAGGTAGAGAAGACCACAAGAAACATGGGACGATAGGTATAGTGGGAAAAATACTAACCAATAGAGGAAAAAATCATGGCAAGAAGCAAGTGATGTAGCAAAAAATAAAAAAGAGTGGAGTAGGTTTATGCACCAAAATTAATATTATTTTAAGTGAAAGTGAGTTAAAATAGCGAAGATGCCTTGATATGAAGCAATAAAACTAAATAGTCTTCTCCACAAACATTTATTGTAAAATTATGGGTGGCGACATGTTTCAAAACCAAACTGGTTTCATCCTCAGGCCATAATGATCATTAATATAGGTAGCAGTCGAAGCACATGTTAAAAGTGAGGTTAAAATTTTTAAACGTTGAAGACGAGATAGAAAATGTATTACAAAACACACCACATGGAAAAGTAACTGGTTAATACATAAAAATTAACAATTTGAAAAGTTACAGAGTGCAGTTATTGATGATGGCAGCACTCAGAGTGCTGAAATTTTAACCTCACTTTTAACATGTGCTTCGACTACTACCTATATTAATGATCATTATGGCCTGAGGATGAAACCAGTGTGGTTTTGAAACATGTCGCCACCCATAATTTTACAATAAATATTTGTGGAGAAGACTATTTAGTTTTATTGCTTCCAAGTGAGTATTCTATTATATAGTGGAACTGAACCTTGCAATTATTTTGTTATTTTAGTAATCAAGTAGTTTAATATTTAGAACTGAGTTTCAAGGAAATCTGTATTTTTTGTAAGTTAAATTAAATTGTTTTTACAGATTAAATTTATGTTATTTTATTCACAGATCTCCACTGGAGCTTGTGTTGAAGAAATGAAATAAACAAGAATAAGTGGTAAAAAGAGAAGAATTGTCATATATTTACCACGAAGAAGACAGTGATATTAAACGTCAAAAACTGATTCTTAAACCTTCCCATAGTAAAATCTGGACGTTCCGTTCGATGGAGACTTTTGGTATGAAACTTAGGACACGATTTTGAAATGTGTGTACAATGATGGAATCTTCTCATCTGACACAAATCACTAAAAAAATGAAAAACTACCAGGAAATTATTGATCTTAGCAAAACACGCTGAAATAGCTACAGTGAATTTACGACAACCACAGGAACAACACTAATCTTCTCTAGGAAGGTTTTAAACTATACTGATGAGTAAAAAACCGATAAGAGCCTGTTAGCTTGCAACATTTGTAGTCAGAGAGAAGAGAACGAACGAAGATTTTAATGCGGGTTTCAATACCAAAGTAGGTAGGGGAACACAAATATAGACATAGTCATGGACAAACATGGTTTAAAAGAAATCTTTTTCTGCATAAACCAATACTAAAGCAAACTGGGTGTTGCCGGATAACCGTATTGTGAATCAAATTGACCACCTAGCCATCAGCAGTAAATGGAGACAATACCTATTGGATGTATGCAGCCGTAGAGGAGCTGATGTGGCTAGCAACCGTCATTTAGTAGTTGTAGATATAATACTGAGAATTACAAAAATGACGTATAATAACAGAGTGACTCAGATAAACATGAACATAGACTGCTTAAATAATATAAGAACGTCAAACATCATAACCGTGTTAATAGTAAAACTAAGTCATTGCAAGTAAATGACAGTTTCAACCATTAATCGATTTGGAAATCAGTGCCTGCAAAGATAATAATTCAAAAAAAGAATTATATAACGTCTCAACTGGTCAAATCACCCACAAAGGTCAAGCAAGGGAAGGAGTACTGCCAAGAGCACAGTAAAACACTACTATTATTTAATATAGTCCTAGGACTTGATGATGACTAAAGTTAATACTGCAAAGCGTGGTTCTGCAAGAGAAACGTGGTAACCTTGGATTACGCAGATGACATCTGTTTATGATGCACACATGGCAGCAAAAGCAGCCAAAGTTGGCTTAAAAATAAAAACCTTGAAAATCAAATATACGATTTGTATGTTATAACCAAACAATAGAAGAGGTTAAAGAATTTAAGTACTAAGTAATACCATAACTAAAGATGAAGGCTTTCCATGGATGTGAAAAGCAGGATAGAAAAGATAGCAAGAGAAGCGTTTGGTATCCTCAGCAAGATATATGGAACTCGCCACAATGCTCCACCAACGCAAAACTGCACTTGTTCAATACCAACACCTCTATGCAGTATCTCAAGAATGGCAATTGAGTGAAACCCACAAGGAAGCAGAAACAGGGACAGATCAAGAATAACATGGAAACGATCGCTAGCAACAGAGACAAAAGTCATGGGAGTTTTCTGGGGGGAAATTAAAGCTAGCCATCAAATCAACTTTTTTATATGTAGATCCCATTCAACAATCAGTGGAAGTGAAAAAGAAAATTAATATAAACAAACAACTAGAGAAAGAAATAAAATAAAAGGAAAAAACATAAATATGGTGGTCATGGTAGAACAGCAAGAAGAGAAATATAGATACAAAAAATACTTTAATTACAAAAAAATAAAGGTAAAAGAAAAACCCTATGAATCTTTGTAGAAACAAAGCTAATAGAACAGTAAATTAAAACAGCTGAATACTATGTAAGTACTACACCTGAGAATAATAAACATGTTTACAACAAAATATACCTACAAACATCTACACCATGATTTGAAGTTACCGTAGTGTATAGTGAAGTTTGCCAGCAAGTTCTTGAGCAGAAAGGGAAGAAGGGAGATCAAAAATGTCACTGGTTCGAAGCATTCCAAACCAGAATACCTACAGATGGAGTCGCAAACCCCATTCCACATAATGGTATAAAAAAAATAACAAAAGAAAGGCAGAAGCAGAAGTTACCTATACGCAGAATCTTTATTAATGATGAACAATCTTAAATCTAAAGAACATATAACATTAAATATTGGACCAAATACTCAAGAAAATAATGATTAAGAATTCAAAATTCTTATATCATACAGATAATTAAAGATATGATAATAATGTACTTAATTAGTCACATTCAAAAGCAATTTAATGGAAATTGAAATCAATTAACGATTGTTTTCTGATGGCAAATCATGATTCCAAGCAAAATGGTAAGTAATCTTTATGGAGATCCAAGTTAAAACGGGCCAATTCGTGCCACCTGAATTTACCTATTTCATACCTTTTTATTATATAGTCTGTTCACTAAACATAAAAACACAAAGTGGCCTTTGATTTCTAAAATTTCATGAGTGTACTTCCAAAATACATCTTTTGTCTAGGAATGTACTTACAAAAAGTTACTAAAACAAATAGGTTAAGAGTGTGACATTTAATTAGCATCTGTCATAACTACTTTTAAGGATGTTAAACAAGTACTGTGTTGGATACTATTGATGTATCATTTATTAATGGTTATTTAACCAACAAGTGTGTTAATAAAGGTGATTAATAATCGAGAGATTTTAACGCGTGAGCGAGAGGAGCGAGCGAACGGGTTAATGAGCGAGATTATTAATCACCGATTAACATAAGAGTTGGTTACAAGACTTTTCCGTCAATCGTACATTTATTAAAATCCATCAAAAATATTTATTAGTTTTGACATTTCAGATACATTTGACGTTTAGTACGTATGGTTGCCGGCCGGAGCGGATTTTGCGGCAATTAAACGACTTGGCGTTTGGAAATCCACCTCTATTGCCGAAGGATACAGTGAGAACTCAATAGAAAATAAAATATAAACTGTCACAAAGATATTCAGCGAAGCTTCCGGAACAAGTTCTACTGTCCAAACACACATTTTTACCAGCGCCCAAGAAAATGAAATAAATATTAATGTCGATAACAGTGTTGGCAAGTCGTCGACGCCTTGTTTTAGTTTTAATAATTGTACGTCTTCTACTGTAAATATTAATATGAATAAATCCACGGAATAATTTAACCTGTAGTTTTGACATTTCAGATACATTTGACGTTTAGTTCGTATGGTTGCCTATATAAAATCATTGCGAAAACGGGTCTATTAATGCATGATTTTTTAGACAAAATCATGCATTAATGAGTCAATATATAAACGATTGACGGAAATAAGTATTTTTATTACATTTTATAAAAGTTCATGCAAGAATTTCCAGAATAGTATGTACTTTGACACCGAATTAATGATATTTATTAATTGTCATTTTTAAATTCAAAGTCACCTTTATGCAGGTATGGAAACCTTTGCAAAACAAAATACAGAATCTCTAGCAGACAAATTTTACATAGATGCCAACTTCAAAAAAATTTATATGTTTTTGTGTTTACTGAATGGCCTATATACACAATTAGTAATAAAGCCTGACAGTAAAGTACGTTTTTTTTTCTATAATAACTGTCCAAGTGTTACAATGTTGGTAGATGTGATTAAAACGCTAGGAAATTTTTATACCTCGTGTTGGTAGAACTTTTTCAAAATTATGGTTATGTGTCAATTTTGAATGTCAAAGTTTCTTAATTTGAACTCTTGACAAATTTCTTTTTTTAACATGCAATCATCAATAAAATCGGATAAAAAAAGAAAACCAAGAAATATTTTAAATGCAAAAATGAAGCAAGCGATATTAAATTATGACATATCTGTCAAAATGACAATCATTTTTTTAGTGAAAGAAAACAACTAAAAATCTATGTACCAACATTATTAAAACTAGGGACCCTGCAGAAATGCAACTTATCCCCTAGAAAGTTGACCTTGAAAATTATTATAGAAAAAAATGTACTTTATGTGTTATTATGACCTATTCACTTAGTATCGCACTATAAGTACGAAACGCTGTGTATACAACCGCGGACTCTAAAGTCCCGAGTGCGAATGTGCTAGTGCCACGTGAGAGAATGTGCTAGCAATGCAATGTAATTCGGGGAACAACGATCAGCGGATTCGAAACGACGCTGTGTCCAGCACGTGAACTCATTCGCGCTTCAGTTTGTGAATTGCACGGGTCGACGGATTTGCTTCCAAATTGGCGAGGAGCGCGAGTCGACCTTTGAAAGCAGTATTTTCAAAGGCGTGCGTGTGCCCAACACTGTGTACATGCACCTTCAGTCGAGGGGCGAGCTGTCAAAGTGAAATAGCACATTGGAGGAGAGCAAACGGTGTCTAAGTCGACCGCGCTTGAAGCAACGATTTTGCCCAGCATATAGCGGTCCCCGGGCTCCTTGTTGAACAAAGTGAAACCAAGTTAGTCCTGCTTGAAACAGCGCTACGAGATCATAAAACAATTACAACATTGTTAATAATTGTTTTAATGAACCACTGCGCAACTATGAGCAAGGGGCTCACTGCCCGATAACGGGGAAGTACCGGCAATCATTCCTCTGGCATCAGGTCATATCCTAACTCGGCGAATCAAGTTTCCAAGCATCGAGGCACTTCGGGTCAAATTTATTGGTGTGCAGAACTATTTCATACCTCGCGCTCGTGAACTTTTGTCTTTGCACAAATAACTGAACTTTAAGTATTTAGTTAATATGTTTTCCCATGCGCAGTGTGCAATTCTTTTATGTATTTGCTTGCATGTATTTGTGTTTCTATCATTTTCTTACAGATTATATGTACAGGCAGACCTTGCCGTTCGCCGATTTGCTTTTGCTGATTTGATTTTACGCAGGGCACTTATGTGCTCCCTTTTCTTTGCCGTTCGCGTGTTTGCGGATGGAATTGCTAACATTAACTGTTTCAACTTTCACACACTAAGTAAATTTTACGGCATGAACACCTAAATAACATTATTTATCACGAACTTGTAAACACACCTATCGAGCCTATTCCTTTGAAGCTCTTATTACCAAATTGGACCTGAAATAAATTGTAAAATTATAACTTGAATCAACAAATGGACATTTGAGCTCTAGATTTAAATGGCAGACTTATGTTACGTATAGAATTTTAGTTCAAGCTTTACTGTCTTCTCGAGCGCTTCTGCCGAAAATGTTTGAATTTTTTTGAGGTTGCATAGTATTTATCATTTATGTGTTTACTTGTGCATCGCGGTTTTGCACTTAGCAGCATTCTTCTGGAACGTAACCCCCGCGAACGGCGAGGTCTGCCTGTATTCCTGTAAACTGTTAGGTTTTTATTAACATTAGTGTTTACATTTGTAAGTACAACATTTCAGGTGTCAACGAGCTGACCTCAACAATATTAGCTTTTCCTTAGCTGCACTGACGATGCTAATAGAGCCTCACAGCTCACCGACTGACTAAGCTAGCGACCCAGGACATTGTAACATAATAATTCAGAAGTGTGTAGGGCTAGGCAAAAGGCCGTGTTACAAAGTTCAGTAAAGTACAAGTCTGAATTTTCAGTGAGGAACGTGAATTAGCTTGCCACGATATAACATTTGCATCAGAAACAGCTCAATTATATCTATCCTTGCACCACGAAGCTGGAGTACGATTCAATCAAAGGGATTGTTCGACTCAATTCGGTAAAGGCTTTTCCCATGTGTGAGGTGTAATTGGATGAGTGAAAGGCGTCATGAATTATTTCCAGCTCAACTGTTGCTTGTAATTGAATGTAACTGGAGAGATCACTTGCATGTAGTGATGGGAGTCAAGAATATTCTTAAAAGATAATTCCCGAAAACGAGAATATTCGGAGGCAGAAAATTCTCTTATAATAAAGTATTGGAAGCAAAAGAATATTCTCAAATATTACAAGGACACGGTGAGTGAGTGAGTGGGCACAGAAAATTGCTAGGATAACAGTGGCTATCAGGGGAATCCCAGTGTTTCTTACTGTAGAGTGTTTGGGTGTTCAACTGTTGATTTGCGATCACATTGTATGGGAATCCCAGTCAGTCTGTTTTGTTCATGCATTGCTTGCGCTGCGAGTTGGTGTATTTACTGATTACTGTATTAACAATAATGCCTAAAATAGAATTATAATCTAAAAAAAAGATAATGACTGTACACATTGCCTGTGTAAATTCTGTGAAAAGAAGTTTGTGCAAAATGCTACAAGACAAACAAACCATTTGTTAAAATGTCTGAAGTGTCCCATTGCCGTGAAGAATTTATTTTGCAAGAAAAATGTTAGTCCTTTACGAATACTTTCTTATCTCATACTGAAGTCGGTGAGTTTAAACGTTTTTTTTTTAAATAATAGTTAGACCATAGCATCGGATATTATAACAATGCCAGCTTCAAGTGCTGCCACTGAAAGGAGTTTCAGTATGTATGGTAATATTCATACAGAAAAAAGAAACCGCTTAACTGTGAAAAGAGACAGTAAATTAACGTTTATTGTCCATAATCTAAAATTATTAGAGGGACGCAATATTGCCAGTGTTATTAGTAGGTCAGAAAGATTTTCAAAAAATTGAAGATCCCAAAACTTCTGAAGTATCAACCAAACCGCACCCGCTATAATGTGCATATCAACAATGAAGACAAAGGTGAGAACTTCGTTGAATTAACCACTACGAATATGAATTCTGATATATCTATGGAGATGGACACTGATGATACCTCTTCAGTCACCAGTTCGCACTAATCGGGTTGACATAATTATTTTTTAATATGCTTTGTTTATTTATGTTATATTATGTATCTACTTACTACTGGTTATTAAATTTATTGCTTTCTACATATGTTACTACTTCCTATCCTACAAGATAATCCCTCGAAACGTTCGTTGTTAATATTTTCGTTATTTAATATTTTAATTTGCAGAGTGGCGAAATACCCATATAAGAAAATGAACCTATCCTACAAGTTTTGTTATTTGGTTATATACTCAAGAATATTTTCGAGAATATTCTTCTGAAAGAAAATTACCGAGAATTTTACATCTCTCCTTGCATGTGACTTAAAACTTGTAGATTTACTTGACGAGGGCTAGAAAATAACATTAAAATCAACTTGATGGTAACAGAATAAATAGAAAAAGGGCTGAAATAAATCAGAAACACGTCAAACAACATGCAAGGGGGACTAAATGTGACATAGCTTAGGACGACAAGTGGCCACAGGCAAGTTACTTCGTAAATACCATTAGATCCTGGTTTAACCAGCCGCTGTGTGCATCAAAAAAGCAGTTCTAAAAATGTGTTTTACTCAATCTCTCCAAACTGGAAACAGAAAATCGCTTCCCCTATAAACTGACAATTTCCAATTGAAAATCTCAAAAATGATATCCACCCGTGGAACGAATGCAAATCCCATCTTGAAGATATACAACTCCAGAAAATTAAGGGAAAAACGACAAAAATCTAATCGACCTTAAGAAAATGCAGATAGATGTTTATCCTACAAGAAAAAGTGGCATAGTGTGTTCAAACCAACCACCCAAAATGGTGTGTACAGAAGTTTCGCATACGAGTAAAAGTGCACCTAATATTAATAAAACTTTTACATGTAACAATGTTTCATAGCCAGAAGGATAAAGTGCCGCTACGGCTCGGCTGTCCATATCTTCTTTCGAGCCGGAAAATATTTATTTTCCCGCCTAGGTACACAAATTACTATTGTTTAATAATTAAGTGATAAAACACATTCTTTTCATCAATGCCATAAGCAGTCCATAATCAAAGTGGCATATAAACTATTTTTGCAGGTATCAATCATCCCATATTTGATTTTTCACTAATGACAAGAAAATTCGAAAACTTTTTCCTTAATTTTTTTCAGCTATCACAATACTGTCGCACTTTGCTTTTTGGGTAAATAGAAATAGAGTAAAACTTGACAGGTAAATATGTTTTGATGGGATGCCCATGCAAATTTCATGACTTTATTCGTTTCATAATTATACATTCAACGTTTTACAATTTAACAATTTATAGAGAGCATTTTAAGCAAAATTCATTAACAAACTTAATACTAAACAATAGTCCTTAACTAGCTCAATAAACCTACCAAGAAGGAAAACATTTGGCCAGTTTCTCAAAATTCCGAAATGAAAAATTGATGTATTTCAAAAACCTCTGTAAATAGAATTCTTGCAACTATAATGTGAGTTGTTCAAGATAAAATATAAAAATAAAAAATGCTGTTCAGTAAATTGTGGTTCTTATTTACAAAAATAGCCAGTTTTTGAAAAATCCATTTCCAAGAATTTGAAATTTAAGATGAGTGAATTTTATACAAAAATTATAAGTTGTATTTCTACTTGTGAAAACCTATTAAAAAATCAAGAAATTAAAAATATCTACACCCATGTGTTGGAAACAAAATAAAATAATTTGTAAAACTAAACTTTTGGGTACCACTATTCGATAGTCTCTAAACTGACTATACTTCTGCCAAGCATTCTACACGAAACTTCCCAGAAAACCATGTAATTTACAGGAGGGGATTTCCAATACCAAAAAGCCCATTTCTAGATGAGTCAATTTTCATCCCTCCAAATATAACACTTGAGCAGATGCATATATTATGGAATTCTCAGGCTTCAATTTTGAATTTTTGCATAGTTACAATACTTCCTGTTACTCTAAAGTATGGGAAAGTAAAGTCAGAAGAACTCACTCCTTACCACTGGATTGCTATGGCTTTTTCCGTGCTGGTATGGCAATGGCGGTTGGATCATCCCATCGTTGGGCCCGTAATTTCCTTGCCCTTTATATGGCGGTTTATAATTCTTAGGTTTGGGAGGAGGCACAGGTTTGTAAGTATTTGGTGGCCCATTTTGCGGCAAAGGCGGATTATCAAAACCGTTAGAGTGGTGGTAATTATTCTTCATGGGCGAATGGTGGTGAGGCGGCATGTTGTGTATTGTCATCTGGGACTGCGTCAAGTCCTGGTGCGAGCTCCTGGCATAATCCTGGACGGTGCTGTTATTACGACTAAAACCAACACACTGCATTGGAGAAGGCACAGACATCCTTCGCAATACAAACCTATATTTCCCATAATCAGTCTTTGTTTCCATATATGGCTTTGTTGGGGTATTCTGCTTACCAGGAGATCTAGAATATCTGAAAATTTGAAACAAATGCTCAAATCCTCAACAACGTACCATTTAACAAACCTATACATGTCCCGCTCGGCAGACAATCGCGGGCTTAAGTGCTCCATCGACATGGGCTCCTTGTCGATTTCCCGAGAGTTCCGCGGGCTCTGGTCCACGTGGTCATTGTTCGCGTTGTTCAGGCCCAGGGTGTATTTCAAGTCCAGCTTGGAGCCCAGCCGTTCGTGCCTGTGATTGTTTTGCTCCCACCTGGGGCCATATTTCGAGGGGGTATTAGAGTTATCTGTGTCAATTTTAGATAGAGTGGTTTTTAGATCGTCATGAGCATTTGGACCTATACCCGTATTTGGATGCGCCGCATGTTGCTTGAAGGAGTCGTAGCTTGAGAGTGAGTCCTAGAAATTCAACAGTTAGAATCTACGTTTTCAGCAAGTTTGGTTATCTAACAGATTTGGAATTGACGCTCCTCTCCAGCGAGCCCAGCTTGTTGTTGAAGTTCGCATTTTCGGCGTTGTTATTCTGCTCGTTGGCGTCGTTCTGCTGTGGGGCTTTGGTTCCGAAGAGTCTCTCGTGTGCAGATCGACTACAAAATAAAACTTCTATTAATTTAAGTTTGGCTTACCTGAAGAAGCGATTGATTATGCAGAGGTCTTATGTTAAAAGTGCTTATATTTATTGAAATATCCTAATTCAAAATGTAAATTCCTAGAACACAACAGTATTTGGGGTACCTCAAAAAATAGTTAGAATCGCTAATACAGTTGAAGAAATCTTACAATAAACTTTAAAAACAAATTGAAAAACCAGGGATAATGATTGAGAAGTTAGAAGATGTAAAAATTTACAGAAGAGCAAGTGTTGATACTGGACATTATATGATGATCAGAAAGATGAATTAGAAGAAGCAAGAAAAATTATGAGCCACAAATAAATTTATAACGTTACAAAGAAAAGCAAATAGTTGATGAAGAGAACTGTGAGAAAAACAATAATAAATGGAAAGTTTGAATTAGATAGATTAGAATAAAACTAATGAAGACGGACATTTGTAAAGAAAGATAGTGAATGCAGCAAATGACAGTTCCAAAGTAGCAAAGGTAGAAAATATAAACAAAATAACCAGCGGGGTGAAACATAGAAGTTAAGGACACAATAAGAATAAAAAAAGGAGGGATGAAGAGAGTATCTCCAATAGTTGAAGTCTCAGTAGGATTATGAAAACTGCAAAAACAAAAACAATGTAGTCACTAAAATGGTAAAGGAAGGCAAACAAAATGTATAGAAAGAATTTGGCAACAAAATTAAGAGATAAGTCACGAAGCTACACTGGAACAATTGAGGAATAATAATGAAACAACATTAAACAATATTACAACTAAACAAGGTAGTACTCAACTAACCATAGAAGAAAGCATTATAGAGAGGTGGAAACAATATTTACAAGAATTGTTAAGTGAAACGAATGGAACAGCAAAAATTCTAAATGAAGCAACAATATGAAGAGACAGTTTACACAAAGCCACACTGAAACGACTGAGGAAAAATAAAGAAACAACATTAAACAATATTACAACTAAACAAGGTAGTACTCAACTAACCATAGAAGAAAGCATTATGGAGAGGTGGAAACAATATTTACAAGAATTGTTAAGTGAAACAAATGGAACAGCAAAAATTTTAAATGGAGCAACAATATGAAGAGACAGTTTACACAAAGCCACACTGAAACGACTGAGGAAAAATAAAGAAACAACATTAAACAGTATTACAACTAAACAAGGTAGTACTCAACTAACCATAGAAGAAAGCATTATGGAGAGGTGGAAACAATATTTACAAGAATTGTTAAGTGAAACGAATGGAACAGCAAAAATTTTAAATGGAGCAACAATATGAAGAGACAGTTTACACAAAGCCACACTGAAACGACTGAGGAAAAATAAAGAAACAACATTAAACAATATTACAACTAAACAAGGTAGTACTCAACTAACCATAGAAGAAAGCATTATGGAGAGGTGGAAACAATATTTACAAGAATTGTTAAGTGAAACGAATGGAACAGAAAAAATTTTAAATGGAGCAACAAATGAAGAGACAGTTTACACAAAGCCACACTGAAACGACTGAGGAAAAATAAAGAAACAACATTAAACAATATTACAACTAAACAAGGTAGTACTCAACTAACCATAGAAGAAAGCATTATGGAGAGGTGGAAACAATATTTACAAGAATTGTTAAGTGAAACGAATGGAACAGAAAAAATTTTAAATGGAGCAACAAATGAAGAGACAGTTTACACAAAGCCACACTGAAACGACTGAGGAAAAATAAAGAAACAACATTAAACAGTATTACAACTAAACAAGGTAGTACTCAACTAACCATAGAAGAAAGCATTATGGAGAGGTGGAAACAATATTTACAAGAATTGTTAAGTGAAACGAATGGAACAGCAAAAATTTTAAATGGAGCAACAATATGAAGAGACAGTTTACACAAAGCCACACTGAAACGACTGAGGAAAAATAAAGAAACAACATTAAACAATATTACAACTAAACAAGGTACTACTCAACTAACCATAGAAGAAAACATTATGGAGAAGTGGA